>LQRL01002944.1:0-11791 GCA_001703475.1 Hydroides elegans
CATTGGAGAGCACCTGCAATGTTTTGGCCTCGTTCCCACTCATACTTTATCCCTATTTACTGCATTTTCACTGGAGGTAGAATACCGCTTCACCTGTTGCCCATGGTGCATAGGTAGTTTAGAATACGATTTACAATATTATCTAGGTATAATTTATCAAAAAACAGAGCCAACTCTTGCTTGGTAAGGCCTTTTTAATCGCCTCACTGAAAAACACTGTAGTTACGTCACTGACGTCATACGATCAATAACTGGACAGGCATTTGTGCAAGAGCAGCTCTCGCTATATAAGCGCTGTGACACATAATCAATACTCAAAGCATGCAGTACCTAAAATCATATAACTAACTTTTGAATAGTTATAGTAATATCTTGGTATGATATATTTGATTTAAATTCAAACTATTGCGCACTTGGATAAGGGTTTGAACTAATATAGTAGTAATGTACCCTATTATGTATACAAACCTTTTCCAGATTAGTTGAAATATTAAACATAACATAATTTGACTCTATATAGTATTTTCATTGTTTGAAATGAATGATAGCGTATTGAGAAGAGTCCAAATATATATAAATTGTCATATGTATGATAGAAAAAGATTGTAGATAGTTGTGCTCTTAATGAGCACCTTCCATCTAGTTATTTTTTTACGCATTTTCTTCTTAGTTCATGTCACTGGCAATAAATATCACTAGCCAGATCATTTTAAAACATATCAACTGATAATAAAAGGAAAATGAGTTGTGGTGCATGAGACCACATCAAAATCAATGGTCTTTAGAAACACATTTGAGAGGTTTGGCAAAAACGTGTTTTTCATATCATATTTTTGTGAGGTATGTCCAAGGATTTGCAATGTTCGAAAATGTTCTAAATGTTCTAAATGTTCAAAGCTGAAATTAAGGGACATATCGGAAAGTGTAAGTACGAGCATGAAATGAGTCATGAATAATATAAGGATTCGTTTGATATGATAACGTTCAAAATGTGCTAGGGTTCAAAGTTAATAGTACTATACGATGATAACAGTGTAGTTTCCCCATGATTTTGACATGTTTATCAAAAGGTGGATAGACAAGTGCCTTTGCTCGATACGAACAAAATCCATGGCATGCGTTCAAAATGTTTTAAGGTTCAAAGTTTAAAAAAAATACAGGTGTTTGCGTAAGTAAGCATGGGAAAAGCAGGTGGCTACTCTGATAACTTGTTCGTGACTCTATAATGACGTAATAATTGCTGTGACGTGTATGTAGTGTTTTACTTATCAATAACTATTACGCCACATTACGTCATTTTTATGCATTATCCTTTATTCTAAAATACCAATGTTATTTTTAGAACATTAAATAAGTATAAAAATCAAAAGTTAACACTTAATAAACTTTCTACCTCTAAAAAAGCATTAGAATAAATGTTGAGTCTTAGAACGTTTCGAACGTCATATCCATCAAACGTTCAAAGTGACGTTAGCATTGGGCTTACCATAATGGTACATATACCTAAAATGATATTTTAACTTTGAACATTTAGAACATTTTCGAACATTGCAAATCCTTGGACATTAATGATTTTTGTGATCCACCAAGGCTTTGTTGATTTTCCTGATTATGATTTTTGAACAGTATTCATTATGATGCTTTAAGTTGTTATCGACAAACTCCAAACATACATTTATAAATTTGAAACAATCTGCCTTAACTTTTGATGACTGAAATTATTTATTCCTGAAATAAAAAGCGATTATCATATTTATTCTATTCTGTGAACATGTCAGCAAAGAAGATTTCCCAGCGAGACAGATATGTCACTGAATAAATCGTTCGGTTCTCCTGTTTTTGATGAAGCTCCAAATATCTTACTAAATCCAAAATCAAACAATCATAACAACTCGTTGACATTAGACAACGGTAGACATACTTTTAACACCTTTATTCCGAAAACAGAACTTTTAAATAACTTATTTCTTAAGCTTTAAAGAAACAAGCTATTCACTCATTTCACCAAACCTTGTTTTAAAAATTAGCTTATGAACTAGTTAAAGCATGTAAGAATCTAGTTATTGTTCCGTTGACTGACGATATTTACACCGACGGAATATAGCCCCATTGTTTGAGATACGGAACAGGCAAAAATAATCAAACTACCACCCTTAGTAACTGACATACATTTGCTCTACGATGTTTTTTTCTAACATCCTAACTTGTATTTTTTTCTAACATCCTAAAGATTTTTGATGATATGAATAACACTGTGAACAAACGTACAGCATGGCTTTAGAACAAAGTTCTTACGTAAGTCTCAATCACTTAGCTTTACTCAGGTTTTAATTGATACAATCTCAAACTGGAGACATGTGGTGTATAAATATTTATTTATTTATTTATTATGGGTTCTTATAATGCGCTTATACAAACTAAGCGCTACAATGTAAAATAATATGCATGTAAACATTATTATTAAAAATACATGGTAAGAATACATGATGTGTTAATACTGAAATATAATACTGTGATTTAGAACTAAAAATATGCTTTTCTAAAAAGATGAGTTTTAAGAGAGCGTTTAAGTGCTGATAATTCTGAAACAGTTCTAAGTTCTGATGGTAACTTATTCCAAAGTCTAGGTACCATACACATAAAAGATCGTTCACCGTATTTTGTTCTACACTTTGGTACTTCTAAAAGCATCTTATCTGAGGATCTAAGAGTTTGACTACTCTGGTACAGCTTGATCATATCTTTAATATACACTGGTGCAGTATTATGTAACGCTTTAAAACCATTAATAACACCTTATATTCACATCTTTCAATAACAGGCAGCCAGGGGAGTTCGATGAGGGTCTCAGTTATTTTATCATATTTTCGTTTACCAGATATTAAACGGGCTGCTGTATTCATAACCATCTGTAGTTTTCGAATTTGTTTCTTTGGTAACCCTACTAAAATGCCGTTGCAGTAATTAATGCGACTCAGTACTAGTGAATGAACTAAGGTTTTCGCCATTGCTTAAGATATGTATGGACGTATGTTCCTAAGCCACCTGATATAAAAATAGCATATTTTCACTATGTTCATGATATGGGAGTCTAGATTCATAGCCGAGTCTATGGTAATTCATAGGTTATTCGCCGTGGGTGATCTAGTTATGGTATCATCGTTGAGAACTAATCCTGGTACATCGTATTTGGACTGGTTTCGCTGGCTTGTAATGACAATAAACTCGGTCTTATTAGGGTTAAGCTTGAGTTTATTGGCATGCATCCATGTACCGATCTCAAAAGAATGATCATGATATGATCATTTTGACATAACCACCGATAACAAACATCACACAAGTGCACTCGAAACCCCAAATATAACATAAATTAAATTTGTCTATTGCGTTGAGTTTAACTCTAAGTTTCATTGCTCAATTTTAGCATGCAGTCTCGTTCTGCCTTATCAGTATCATATTTCCTAATTGTCATATATGATAATTTACATTTGCTTCTCAATTATTTTAGCATATAACACTATCTAATAGATAGGATTTCAGGATATATACCGATTTTCCTTCTTTTTTTTTACGAATTTGTGTTCACTTTAATCGACTGTGGTGCTATATTTGACAAATAAGTGCGGGTCTTTATATATGGTAATGTAGTCACCTATTGACTCTGTCTCGTTGCAATCTAAAGCAGAGCACGAGAATAGGACAGTTTGACCGACTGTTAGTTGCTAGACTCACATAAGTATGTTCGGGTTGTTTTTCTCGATCTGTTTGCATATTGCGAATGCTTATCATGACTATGATTCACTGCTGTATTTGCTGAATTATTGATCTATTGTTTATTCCATGACGGATGATGTATTATAAGGATAATGCTTGTTAATTTAAATAAATAACTTTGACTAAATGATTTACAGTGTCTCATCAAATGATAATAGGAAATCAAATCAATTTTGAGATTGGCCTCTCGGGTACCCAATTTTCTTTTTTATTATTTTCATCAGAATTCGATTTCATGTTTCATAATATCTCGTCTGCAACAATTTTTATTTCAAACTTCTATCAGTTTAACTTTTTTCTCATAGGATCAATGGCTTATTATATTGTGTTTGATGTTGGTTGTCCACTTTGAGCATTTCCTTTCTTTGTGTAGTATTATCACATTCAATCAAGGATCACTGAAAATAAGGCCCATTATGGGGATTATAGTAATATACCATACATTTTATTAACAACGATCATTGATGTATTTCGAATATAGGCTTGCTCAATCAAATCTTATTTTGAGCCTAATAATTTCAGATCTGGCCCATTAATGATCATAGTAAAAAATATTAAATAAATACGATATAAAGAGCAATTATATAATTACTACTTTTTTGTTGTTGAATAAGGCATGCCTATGTAGGCCTCTAATGGATATAAAAAGCCGATTATAATACAATGAAATCATACGCCTGCAAAAAACGGAGAAGCACAGTATTGAGCAGACTATCTGGTTCGTAGGATATCTTGTTGAACAAATGTTTATAGATAAATTTATTAGATATATAATGTAAGGGGAATATAAACAGTTATGCTTGAAAAATAAAGTTTTATTTGACAATGATTAAGAAATGCATTAATGATTTATGTTGATAAAAAACAATGCAATTGATCCAAAAATGATGTTTAACTATTAAATTTGCTGTATTTATTTTGAATTTGGTTCACATAATGAAAGCATTGGCTCCCCTGTGTGTTTTGATTCTGGCAGCGTTCTCGTGCTATACAGGTTATTAAATAACCATTACATTTGGCATATTTCAAAGGTTTTGTTAAAGATATCGTTAAGTTTAAGGATGTCATTCTGGCTAAAAGATAAGAATAAAGACAATAAATAGATATATAATAAAATTGAGCTTTCGTTAATCGTAAACTGTAGATATGTATTATCTGTTTTATTTATGCAATTAAATTATCACCGCATTGTCAATTGTTTAAACAAATCCAACTACAACTAACTTATACAATTAAAATAACCAACCCAGCGTAAAAAATACAGCTATTAATTTAATTCATCTAATGCTAAAAACATATTTATTACATTTTGTATCGTTGACAGACGCCTGTTACGAGAGTGAAATCGAAACAGAATATGAAATTTTATTGCCATGTGACCCTGAAATGCAATATGCAACCGGTTGCGAATGCAATGATGGTGACATAGGGTGTGATCAATGCAACACATGTTCATGTAATGGGTAAGTACTTTTAGTTAACCAAAAAAAAAGATTGAAAGATATATTTGAAATTAAAGAGAAACAGACCTTTAAGCTGTTCATTCTTTATGAGTTAAAACAATGCATCTTCTTCAAAACACTTAAATGTGTAATGTTAACTAAACTAAAGCATAATGAATTTGGTTGTCATATACATTTTAAATATGAAAGTAAAGCCTAACTTGAAACACAATTTGCTCTTGCACAAAATGATATTGTTCTTAATAATCTAAATACGTTTCAAATTGTAGAGGTGGATGGACATGTTCCCGAGTAGGATGCATGGTCGAAGATGACACCACACCCTGGTACTATGACGAAGAATCAGGCTCATGTGAACAAGGAACACCCATGGAACAAAGCAATGGCCAACAACAACTTCAGCAACTAGAACAACAACAACAACAACAACAACAACAACAACAGCAGCAGCAGCAACAACAAGGACAAGAACCTAACTTACCCGAATTTGGTTTTTATTGCTCTCCCGATATGCAACAAGAACTTGGGTGCTTGTGTGGAGAAGACGATGGCGTTGCTTGTCGTGATTGCAACACTTGTGTGTGCAGGGGGTAAGTCATCTATATTTATTCATTAAATTTTATATTAATTATATTTATATTTATCATTTTTTTATTATCATTTATTGTGTGGAGAAGACGATGGTGTAGCTTGTCGTGATTGCAACACTTGTGTATGCAGGGGGTAAGTCCATATTTATTTATTTTATTTATTATATTTATATTTATTCTTTATTTATTAATATTTTTTTGTGTGGGGAAGACGATGGTGTGACTTGTCGTGATTGCGACACTTGCGTTTGCAGGGGGTAAGTTATGTTTTGAAATTTTATTCTAATGCAGTGTATCATCTTTATTTATTAAGTTTAACCTTAATTTGTATGGTTTATATTTCTATAAAAGCAAACAAATATGCATATGTTATATTGATAAGATGCAAGATTTTATTATACAATAAATCGATATTACTTGTTTTGAAGAATATTGAGGCTGGAAAATATTTGTTGTTAAATGAAATGAACTAATGTGAATTTGGAAGAAACATTTCATATTATCTGTCAAAATATGAATTCTGGCAATTTATCAAAAATAATGTAACTATTTCAATTCATTCTTTGACGTAAAGTTACAATTTAACGAAATTCACATATTTTCATATTAAGACTGTAACTATGTAGGGGTAAATCATATATTATATTATAAAGGCATCTTGTTTTTTTTCAAAACATAAGATATCGTGGTTCTAAATCAATAATGATACCAAAAAGTGACTTTTAAGGTATGGATCATCAGTTATAAAGCATAAACTAATCAAACCGTTCGAGGTTATATATTTTGAAAGGTGAAATTTTGTTGTTAAATTCATTTTTAATTTATCTTAATACAGAGGCTTCTGGTCTTGCTCAAGAGTCTGGTGTGGAGAGTTTGATGCTTCGTTGCCATGGGAATATGTATCGGGTCAATGTGTCCAATATGGCGATGACATGCAACAACAAGTCCAAGAAGGCTGAAACAAATACGAAATCGAAATTGTAACCAACATAAATGTTGTTTTAGTATTTATGAACCCATCTTAACTAGTTTACTTCTTTAAAACATTTGACGTATTCTTTCATTTGACTCTGCATGCGAAAATTCATACTTTTTAAAACTTCTTGTAACAAATAAAGTAATGATGCTGCAATGTGTTTGTTTTGTATCTTGATTTGAATGAATGAGCATAGATCAGTACATATCTAACCAATATAATCTAATAAGGATAATTCACAGCAATTTATTTTGTTTGATTAAACCGACTAACTTATTTTAACAGTCATCTTGATATTAAAAGGATTCCACACCTAATATTTTAAAAGTTTGAAATAGTCTTAGCGTCTTAGAGTCGGCATAAGTGTACTAGTTGCTAGCAAACTATTTATAAATTCACCATCACGTCATGTTGTTCAAATCAAAGACACTTTATCTTGAAATCATGTGATGAAAATAAATTTGTTGGATTTATTGATGCATCATTACGATTAATAAATATAAATATTTAACATCAATTTGAATCAGAGTTTAACGACGGAGAATATATCAATGGTGATAAGTAATAGCAACTTATGAGTGTTTCATATCAATGGCGTTATTTGATTGAGCTATTGACAAATAATATATAACAATGTCCTCACATAATTTCATATACGAAAATTAGTCACATAAGATAAATCTTGTAATCTAATCGAATGTGAAATATCAGTTCCGTAAGAAATAGTTTCAAAATATAATTCAAAAATTCAATGAATCCAACCCGGGTTCTAAGGTCTACATTTGCGTAGCCCTGGTTAGCAATAAAACTACAGAAACATACACCTCTGCATATAGATATAGTCTTAATAACTCGACGCCTGAATACATGCTCTTATCAATTCTGTAATCAAATATTTGTGTATTGCGTAGGCCACTCCATTATCCGTTTACATTAAGACAACTTTTATTATATTATGAATTGTATTTTCCTATGTAATATTATGATTTTTGAAAATGGCAAGAGCATTGCTAAGGACAAAACTGGAGGCATATGTGTTCCCAATTTGTTTTTTTTTCCTCCTTTATATGCAATATGATAGTATTTTTTGAATATATATGCTTTTGAGTGTTAGCATCACACATGACACATTGGGAACCTACAATTGAGACATATGAACTGCATACAAACTAAATCCGCATTTGTTGCATGCAAACCACATTTCATCACCTTAATTGCATTTAACGTCACCATTCTGCTGATATTCGAGACCTCTCTTTGTCTCCACCTGGACACACCTATTCGAGTCCTCGTCTAACACCCAGGTAGCAATGGGTCGTCTTGGCAGTCCTAAGTTGTGTCCATTTATTGCTTCAAATTGTGAAAACATCTAAAAGACAATTTAAATCTTTCTTTTTCAACGAAAGATTATATATAACAACGGTTGACATTATTTGTATTTTTCAAAATATCAGGAGGCCATCTGAATTTGTCTTGCGTTTCATTAAAAAAAAGTAAAAATGTTGAGTTTAATATAAGTTGAATGTTGCGTGATGATTTAAATAAACAATAGAATCAATGTTCAATACTCAAAGCAAAAACACATGAGGCATTCAAAACAAACTATGGTATCCGGTACGCATTCATTATCTCTCTTTTGTTGTGCATGCTGTTGCGAATCCAAGGCAATATCAGCCATACTGCGATACAACACTGCTAGCCAGCAAATATATACATGTTGACATATTTGTTTGAAATGTTTTGTGCATAAAATTTAATATCAAAACAAACATGTAATGCTGAAGTTCAACATATTCCAAATAATCGACACAATATACAAACACGTTCACAGCTGATTAAATACAAAAAAGACAAATTAGTATTATTTTTAACATTAATCATTTAGCATATTAAGCATTAAACTAATAAAACAATATTGAATCATGCACCCGCCTGTATTTATATGCAAGCCCATGCTGATAGTACATATCCGGGTAAAATACATCTTCATGATGTTCCTTAAATATGCATCAACACAGTAATCATAAAACACAAACCGAAAAGACAAACAGATAAAATCTATATCCTGATTCTGATGCGGGGAACAGTGTATAGGTACACTTACGCTTGTACATATATAGGTTTGCTTTAGATTAAATTCTATCTTTGCCTTTAAGGATCGTCATCAAAAACGTATAAAATCCTGAATATTAAATATTGTGATATACAATAAAAGCAACTCATCTTCCTATGTTCTCAATTGATATAGAAAACACAAGTGAATGAACTATAAGTTTATATTCAGCAAAGATTAAACCAATAATACTTATATTCTGATTATAATGTATTGAACAGTGTATATGTACATATAGGCTTATACATGCATAGGCTTGCTTTATATAAAATCCAATTTGCCTTTAAAGATCGTCATCAAATATATATTATATCCTTAATATTTGCTATTGCAATACAAAATGAAAATAACTCACCGAAACTAATCTTTCGATGTTCTAAATTGATATAGACAACAAAAACGAATGAGCTATGATTTTATGTTCAGCAAAATAAAAATTATTCATCATTATACTACATGACTCAACTTATATATGCTTTCGTTTACAATGTGACAATGGTAATTGCAGACATAAGAGGCAATTGCAATTATTTCTTAGAGTGATTGCTAGTTATTTGCAACACAATTTTACTAAATATCTATCATTTATACTATTTTGTGTATCGTATCATTTTGCAATAAAAAATAAACATTTATCAAATTTTAATTAATTATATTTTTATTTGCAAGGCGATTTAAAAATATTTAATATATTTTGTTTAACATGGGCTAAGCTCTATTCGCTTGTACCGTGAGGGGGCCCCTTTGTAATTGGTGGGGTTTGCATCGCACACCTGTTACTATACTCGACAATAAAAGAAATGTCCGGTCATATTAGGTAAATCATTTTCATTTTATAAAGAATGGTGTGAATTTGAAGTTTATTGTATGTTGATTTTATATGGTGTCGTCAGTCTATCAATCTTGAATCATTTTGACGGTTATCTCATTCGTTTCGTCGAAGGAATATGAAAAATTGATTTCAAAGAATATGCTATGTGTATCGAAACCATAGGAAACTTTTTCCCAAAAAGACCAAAAATCCTCTGTTGTCCTTGTTCTACGATATATTGTCAAATGATTTTGTCCGTTGACGCAATCATTTACCTTGGTGTGTCAACATCAAAAGGCTGAGTATGGTCTCGTCAAATTATTCCGCCAAACACAAATAGGACTCCTACATAAGCTTCCTTAATACATACACACTAAAATAATTGCATATAAAGTTATTGTCAGTGGCCCTTTTCATCACTCTCATGTATAATAATGTACATGTCTTATTTTATATTGGCATTTACGCTCTCTAATCGATTAAATTTCAGGTTTATTGTTTTCTCCATTTTACTTATTTTACATGAATAGGATAGTTTGATCGACCATAAGTTACTTGATTCACATAAGGTCTTGTGGGTTATTTTTTTTTATCTGTTTGTATAGACTGGTTGCTTATCATGACTATGACTCGATTGCTGCATCTGCTGCACTCTTGATCCGCTTTTTGTTCCATCAACGATGCTATATAGTAAGGACAATACTTGTTTATCGGCACGGAAAACTTTGACATAAGGTGTCTCACTAAATGATTAGAGGATATCAAATATATTTCGCGTTTCACCTTTTGGGTACCTAATTTTCTTTTTTTTAAAGTTTTTTTTTCAGAATGAAATTTCATAATTATATATTTTCTTGTCTGCAATCGTTTGAAATGCAGACTTATATCAGTTTAACTATTTTCACATTGAATCAAAAGTTATTATATTGAGTCTGATGTGGGCTGTCCACTTTCTGCATCTACTTTAATTGTGTAGTTTAATCACATATAATTTAGGATCAATGAAAATAAGTCTCATTATTGTGATTATAATTTTATACCATGCATTTTTATACATCTACCATTGATGTATTTTGATTACAGTCTTGGTCATTTAAATTATCATTTGTGCCTTAAAATGTCCAAACCGGCCCATAGAAGATCATAGTATAAGTACAATAAAAAGAGGAACCACATAATTACTTTTTTGTTGTTGTTAAATAAGGCATGGCTATGTAGGCCTCTAATAGATATAAAAAGCCAAATATAGTAAAATATAATCATACGCCTGCAAAAAACAGAGTGACACAATATTGAGCTGACTAACAGGTTCGCAAAATATTCTTGAAAAGTGTAGATATATTTTTTTTCTTTTCGTTTGAAAAAAAATGCAAGGGATGTATAAACTATAACATTGACATCTTTAGTTTTGAAACAATCAAAGTTTGAAATATATGATTTATTCTGAGCACACATATTCTAAGCAAGCATTGTAAACAAGCATTGTATCATTGACTTTTAACAATTTTATTTGCTATGTATTTTAGAAATTAGGTTCACATAATGGCATCATTTGCACATCTCTCTATATTAGTTCTGGCAGCGGTCTGGTGTAATACAGGTAAATAGTGAAATATTACAATTGTCAGTCATTGTTAACGCTATCGTTAAATTATATCATTATCGCAATAGATAATCATGAAGAAACAATATAAATATATAATACTACCAGACATGAGTTTTTAAAGTTTGTCGTATTTTTCAATAACATTTTAATTGTAAAAAATAAACTTATCAAAATAGCGTTGAATTAAGAAATAAAACTATTGAAAGTCAATTTAATTAGAAACTAGAAATAATTGTTTTAGTTCTTATCTTTGACAGACGCCTACACGTATGAAGTCGAAACTGGATATGAAATTTTATTGCCATGCGACCCTGAAATGCAATATGCAACCGGTTGCGAATGCAATGAAGGTGACATAGGATGTGATCAATGCAACACATGTTCATGTAATGGGTAAGTACTGTTTGATATCCCAAATAGATAAACAAAATAAACGGATAGTCCAAATATAGCACAAT
>LQRL01002965.1:2638-13051 GCA_001703475.1 Hydroides elegans
ACGCTAATAATAGTTGTAATCAGCCATTGAATCAGTGGCTGAAAGATGAAAATAAGCCAAATTGAGAAATATGTCATCACGGTTTTTCTTTTGAGTTGAATGATGAACAACGAGATGTGATGATTGAAGGAGTTTATTTTGCGTTGAAAATAACTACATGCACTTCGATTTCATGTTTATCATGAACAGTGCTTTATTTAACAGTTACGGATTTAAATATAGAATAAAAATTGTTACCTTTATTTGCGTCGATTTGAAATTGATATGATAGGATAAGTTTTTTTCGATTACTAATATATAGGAGGGATTAAATGCGAAATAAATATAAAGTTCAATTAAATAAACTAGCGATTCTAATCAATTCATACAAGGTTATTCACGACTTAATTCGATTAATTAATGTATATCTCAAGCTTCCCTCTAACAACAGTTCCCTACTCATATCACCGCCCTCCCCTAATTCCATAATCACTCTTACGTGCAACACCAATACCACCAAAACATACACCCATCACCCAAATAAGTTTCCCTCTTACTCCCCTCCCACATAACGAATCCTCCGTTTTATACATATGCTCCCCACACCATCCATCACCCTCTCATACATCGCCTACCTGCCAAGAAAGAGAAAGTGATCCCTGTGTCCCTTTCGATCGGCCGCCTCGAGCAGGCACCGTATCGTCAAACCTTCACAAAAGCAAACGACGACGCGCGCGCCATCTGTCTCCCAAAGGGCGTCGATGACCTCGTCGTGAGCGGCTGGATCTTCTTCGTTTACGACCTTTTTGGCTGTGACCCCTAACACGATACCTATCTTATCCCCCTCACGCTAACCCCGTCCTCTTGATACCCCGCCCATTCATCCATCGCATACCTGCCAAGAAAGAGGAAGTGGTCCCTGTGTCCCTTTCGAGCGGCTGCCTCGAGCAAGCGCCGTATCGTGAGTCCCTCGCAAAAGCAAACGACGACGCGCGCGCCATCTGTTTCCCAAAGGGCGTCGATGACCTCATCGTGAGCGGCTGGGTCTTCTTCGTTTACGACCTTTTTGGCTGTGGCCTCGCAGAGACCTTCCTCTTTCATCATTTCGCTGAATTCTTCCATGCCGCTCGAACCGTAGTTTCCTAATAAGAATAATATATGAATATTAGTGTATAAGTATGATCACCCAAGGGAATAGTCATATACGTTGTAGACATTTTGTTCTATTGGGGACTTATGTTTTGGATTCGTTAACGTTGAATCTACGAGGTTTGAGTAAAACGCAATAAAGGATATATATTTAGGATTCATTCAGAACGTGTCCAGTGTCAGCGCAACCAGACCTTATTTTTTTTTTGGCTTTTAACAAATGAGCTTGCCTAGACAACAAGCCCCGAAACAGATGATTAGCCTAATTTTAACTTTAAATAGAACATAACAACGCCGAAATGTTAGTAGGGATGAGTCATAAATTTAAATTCGGTGTTTTCAAATTATAAAACATTTGAGACCAATTTCTCATCTCAAGTCTAGACCAGATTTCTTAGTTAAACAAACGGGAACCTACATTTAGTTTAGACTTGAGATGAACTATTGGGCCATGTATTTTTTTTGGACATGGTTAAAGAGTCTTCATTTTCCTTATCATTAAATGAAAAATTTCACAAATTATTTAACGAGTTGAACAACAATAACCTTTCAGTATGCCATATATGCATATTATAGTTCATAAGTAAAAAAAGGTATTTTCATCAATTTCTATGGCGTTGTTTGATCACATTCACAAATCTCTCGATCGTCTTACAGTTCCTTTTCTTTCAACATACTCATTCTTTTCATATAAAACATGATCTCTCTTTGTTGTTACAGGATTTCATTGGAAAATCCTGACAATACCCCGTGCGTTGCTCGGATAATTAGCACCATTTCGGCTCGAACGTCTTTCACAAGCAGCGTTATCATGACCTCGCCACCAAGAGAAACGACGTCACTAGAGGGACTAAAAAAGGTTGATGTCTTGGCGGAAAGCTTTCGTCTGATTTTATCAGTGTTGTGCTCAACGACAGGTTGACATTGTCCATACGGAGCGGGCAGACGCCAGGTCATTACAATCAATGGGGTTGGGTTTGCTTTATATATTATTTGAAGTAGTTTGAGTATGAGGCCATAGTTATATATGAATAAAAAGTTTACATTATTAGTTGCTCTGTTCGATTTCACTCTCAGATCTGCAGATGATGTACCTTCACTCATATTTGAAATGTTTTAATGCAACTTGATGCATTGTAAATGTATAGCATTTTAATGTTGTCTAAATCGTTGTCATGTCTCTTTCCAACAATAATTGCTCAAATTTCTTATTTTAGATGCGACCTTTATGAACTGAATAGCCAAAAAGAGAACGAGTCTATTTTAACATACACATGAGAATGGGTCCAGTCCCAGCAGCAGCAAGAAATAAACCATCGACAGGATCCTTGCATAAATGTCCCAATTCATAAAGTAGTTTCGAACTGAGATTGCAAACGCTTGGGATGATTTCTTATCCATGTAATACGATATATCAAATGTTTATTTAGATATTAATAAGTTACTCTTTGTATAGAAACACCCGTTATCAGAGGTTGCAATGTTAGACCAATAATTATATGAAAGGAACGATTTTCATTAAAACATAAAATATCAACTTAACACCTTACCAGCACGGCCATCGATCAGCGATTTGTTTCTCAAATCGCTACAAATTTGGAAAACAATATAGCAAACCTGAAAATATTTTAGTTCGCTCGGTTTATTCAAGTCACTTTTTGTAGCAATTTTTAGAAATTTCAGAAAATACAGTATTGCAAACCGGTGGCAGCAACCTTGTGCTTGAATCCTTAAATCATCATCGCGCAATGAATCACAGAGAAGCGCGACCGACGAAGAGGGGTGTGTGCTCATGATTAAGTCCGAGGGGATTTCGAAAGCGAGGCCTGTAAGGATCACGCTTCATTGATTTCCAATCGCACTCATATTTGAGAGCCCCTAATGGCTATTTGGAGACGAGGAATTTGCGAGAAGTGATAGATAATGACAAGAAATTGACAATTAAGAAACTATAAAAAGGATGCTATGTCACATCTTAAAATAATTATGATAAAGAAAGATAAATAGAAAATTAAACAGACAATATTACTTAAATATCAAAACTTGTAAAGGTAAAAATTTAAGTTGATATGTGAATGCTTATGATTATCATAATTACTAATCATTTATTGTTATCGCTTATGTATTTTTATAGTACGAAAACCATAAATGCCCATTGCGCTTAGAATTGGGAAATTTAGGGAAACAACATTTTTTATGTAACGTTATTGCCCCATTTGAGGGTTAAAGCTCAAGTCGTATTTTCTTTGACTTTACACAAGGTGTGGCTCGTAATGATTTTTTGCTTTAGGGCCTAGTTGATTGAATTACCAGCCATAATGTGATAAAATGGGTTGGGGTATTACCCTCAAGAACCGAATACATCAGCGAACGAATTCGAGAGGAAAAGGAATATTTAGAGACAGTTACAACCCAGGATTTATTCCCTAATGTTCCGGAATTCATATCTGGTTTCATTTCCTGGTTCCCCCGAGGGAATGTGTTTTTAAGAGGGTTTCAGTTGCTGAAGATAGCTTACACGATGTCATCCCTACCAACATGCTATTATGTTATGAGAGTAGAATAGAGTTGACAAGATGGGGTAGTGATGAGCAATGAACGATTACCAATATTCAACAAGTTATCTGAATCATGCTGGATCCATTCCCAAATAAGTTGAACATCGATTAGTTATTGTTGGTTCGAATTAGATATAACATTATTGTAACATTCATTTGAGAGAATCATTAAGACTTTCAAAAAAGCCAGTTTGTAACATTATAACATGCTGCTTATAAACGCTGGGCTTTGTAATTATTCCACGGCATGAATCCTATCATATGCAACAAGAAGATAACAAGGTATGAGCATCAAAGTGTAGTTAGGGTGTTTGACAGCAAAGGGTACAGATCACACTTGGTTTACCTATCTGCTCCCTGTTAAGGCATCAACTAAGAGATCAGTCTCTCAGATGGCATGGACGCATTAGCTTTTAGACTTGTGACGATGTTGTTTATGTTTGATTGGACATGTATTTAATGGAGGGTGATGAGATGTTAGTATGTCATCTACGTGGAATCATGTTTATGTATCAAAGCCGAATCTAAAGACATTTGTAGAGGTATATCAACAAACAACATTTAGTTCAATTAAATTAGACTAACTTTAAAAAATGATAATCTGAGTTTTTACTTTCCTTAAAAGTCATATGATTTTATAATAACTTAGACCAATATGGGATTTACCATCTGTCGAAAGATACCGTTGAATTTATGCTAGGATCCTATTTTTAAATCCTTCATAGCAAAACGAAACCCCAAAAACCCCCTTTTCGCTCTGTGTCAGAAAAATAAGAGAACGGGCTATCCTTTTTTTATTAAACATTTTCCTTCTTTTTGGCCCAGGACAAAATGCATTATCCGGAAGTCTAAAGGAAGGAAGTCTCCTCCATGTTTCCCATTTTACACAGACCCTTTTGTCAGCGCATATAATGTGTTTCCTTCCGTTAGACATTTGTCATGATACTGTTGTACTTGTTTAAAGGGGAACAGTGGATATTGAAAACGGGGTTTGTGTTAATGAGAACAAAATCGCGGGTAACTTAAAATATAACCCGTATTGACAATAAATTAATGAATACAAAATTATCGATATCGCAAAACATTTGTAGCAATTGACAAATATTTTTAAATTTACAACTTAATTGCTAAAATAACTATCTTGAATTAATGCCAAATGTTAGATGGATGCTCCTTGTCATAGCCTGAACGACATTGAATCTTCTTCGAGAATGCATAGAAACAATTTCTACCTTTTACACGTGGCTATAAAAATAGAATTCTAAAGGCGCGTTCATGCAAAAAAAAATATCCTAAATTGTTTTTTTTTCTCGAGATTTTTCGTTTTCGTGAACGCGACCTAACAACCTATTAATGCGAACCAATGCACCACGATGAAAAAAGTGTTTGCTCCATCATTCTTGTAGTTTTGGAAAAAGTTAACGTCTGGTATACATCAGGGACAGTCATCGGGCAATATTTATTTTAATTTTTTCTTCGATTTGCTTTTTAAGATGCTTTTTAGACAATTTTACATATGGGGTATTTGCTCGACATGACTTACAAGGGAAATTAAGTTGATACGTTCATTTATCTGACGCATAAAGCTATAAAAGAAAAAGAAAACAATATCAATATTAAAAAAGTAATAACAAAACATTGCCCTCACATATTAGCTTGTTACATCACAGGCTAAATGAGGAAATCATCAGGACATGACAGGATGACATTTCATGCGATATGTGGGTTAATTATACCCATTTGCTACCTTTAAAATCCACACTTGCAGAGGAGTTTAAACGTTTTTTATTTAGGAGACAGAAACATGTGAATTTTAGCAGGACTTTTGGAATATAACAACAAAGAAATAGATGAAAATGAATACTCAGAAACGTTCGTTTCGTTTTTAAACGTCAGGGCTCGTTTTCTATTTCCATTTTTTGGAGACACGAACAATTATTTGCTTTAAAACACAAATGTAACACACGTTAGAGTCTCAGGACATATCTTAATCATTTAAAGTTTTTTTTCACATAACAACTAGTGTTTTCCAATGTATTCCTTTTAATGGAAACTTAAAAAAACACTCCGCTTATGTTTGTCTTTGGTTCCCACAAGCAAAACCTTGGAAGGCTGGGTTTGTCTAAGAAAACCGCTTTAAAAATGACTTCCAATATGGATAGGGCCTTTTGAATACATGAAAAAAAAACGCCTTTGGTTGGGGCAAAAAAAAAACTCGAACTGTCCCTAAACCTACCTATGCTCTACTATATGGTATCCAAAATGAAATCTCAGCTGCCTTGGCGTGACAAGAAGCTAATGAACTGGCCTCGCATTTTACGACAAAAAAGAAAAGAACTAGAAAACGAAAAAAACTCCAACCAGATAACGGGTTTAATATGGGAGAAAGTATTGGCTCCACTTTTTTGCTATGGTTTTTGTAATTGAAAAGTCAAGTCGTGATAATTCCAAAGTTTTTCTTATGTGTGTTAAGGGGTGAACCTTTCAGTTGAGTATTTATTTTCGTTGATTTCGGTCATCAATAGGTTGCGAAGATTGTTTTGCCACGTCAGAAAGGTCTAAATTATTTTTTTTTTTTTGTGATTACATTTTTTAGAAAATATTCAAAAAGTGAACTCCATTCGCATTCATCCTAAAAGTATACCTTATACATACTGATGTATACATTAAACTATCTTTTGGTTGCAACTTAAATAACTACAAAAATAAATTTCCAGACTGCTCCAGAAACATAATAAAACCTGAATCCCGGCGCTAGTTAATCTTTGAAAAGCAAATACCATTTAAATGCTCATTGAGATGTTCGTTAACTTGTATAAACATTTGCTCTGAACTGTCAAACAACGGTAAACCAGTATACTGGAAGGTTTTGCTCCAGGTATTTTGAACTTAATCACACGTCGGTTAAAACGAAAAAAGTAAATATGCAACTCAGTAACAACAATGAACGGCACGTACTCAGATGCTCTTATGAAGAACGTAAGCTGCGATATCGGTATGAAATAAAGAAAACCCGGCGATATAAGATTACTATGTTTTTATACAAATTTCGCAAGCTTCTTCAAAAAATGTCCCTGTCCAGTGGCCGCACCATAACATATGATATTGAATTTCATACTGTACTTTGCTTAATATAAAACGCTGATGTATTTCCAGTTAGACTAAGGTGATCTTAAAAGTTCTTCCGGCCAGCGAACTTTTTTTCTGAATTTGCTGGGATATTGAAAGGAACTTATCATAAAGCGTTACGAATTCAGCCAGTGATATTAATGAACATATTTTATCGGTATTTTCAGGAAAGAAAATAATATCGCCAATAGAACTTTGAGTCTCATACAGTTTATAGCAGGGTATTCACCACTAGAGATCACCAAACTCGTCTCAACAGTGAATTGATTGGTTCCACCCTGAGCCCCCGAAAAAAGTGATTCTCAAGACACCTTGGAGCTGCCATAGCGATGAAGAATGGCGCTAGGATTTCACCACCGCGATTTTAATTTTTCATGGAACCAAAACACGAGAGAAAGAACCCAGGTTTCTGCACACAGATTTAGTTCTCTTTTTGTTGCCGGTCCATATGATATGTCATCAGGGATTTCAAAGGGAAACTGGTGCATTATTGTATTTTTCCCTCTATTCATGGAAACCAAAATTTAATTGCCACATGGTTGATTGCATATAATAATCATAATCATTCCCATGGATGAAACTCATACTATATAACATACATTTGATAATTTATTGAATAATATTCTGAAAATATATATCATTTGAAAATACTTATGAGAGAAATCGGCGCAAAAAACAAGTAGGGGAGACCGGGTAAGTTGTCTCACCCACAGTCTTTTGTCAAATAAAAATTAGTTGAGCATAAACTAGTTGGGCTTATTGTTTGATTCGAAATTGTTATTAGTGTAACTGATCTATCGGCAGTATTTATTTATTCAGAAATACAATACACTAACATGTATTGTGCTTTGACCGTTTTTGGTTCTTATATTTTGAGCAATGATTTCGTGGTGATATAATATCACAACTAAAACTTACAAATGCATAAACATTTTACATTTTATTATAATAAAAGCTAGTTAGATACATAATAACGCACATTGATTAACGAATTATATAGTATTTTTGGAAAAAATACATCGAGACAACCTGCCCCACTTGTTATGACAACTTACCCCGAGGCGGGGTAAGTTGTCACATTGTAATTTTGAATATTAAAATGAAAATTCCAGAAAGTACGAAAGGAAATAGAAAATGATGTTTATGTAAATAAATAAGAAATATACTAAAGGAATATTTAAAAGTTAATGACCGACCTCCTTTTTTTGCAGAACTATAGAAATGTTCGCTTGGTGCTAAGACCCCTTGATGTGTCTAGACTGTATTTAATCGACTGAATGGACATTCTATTAGTCCGAATGGACATACCATTAGTCCGATCTAAGAAAAAGTATGGGGGGGGGGGTAGTTTCATGTCAGGTTTTTAAAACTTATTCTTAATTGATAACATACCTTTTGATTGTTATTGTTCGCTTTCACTCTCTTGGTCATCCGCTGATTCTACATCTGAATCAAGATGGATGATGACTGGTTCGATGGCCTGCATTATTCGTTCTGTTTTTTGATAGTAGTCTTCGATCTTGATGACATGCTCACAGCATTTTTTCCACTTTTCTGGTGTGATAGAGTCCAATGCTTCAGTTAAAAGTCTTTTGACGTCCGACATTCTGAATGCTGTGTTGTGTTTTGCAACGTAATGTTTGACTTGAGCCCAAATTAATTCGATGGGATTCAATTCGCATTGCCTGACAGGGGTTCGAAGAACGGTATGGTCCCACTGCCAGGCTATTTCGTCAGTTTTGTAGATGATATCGGGCTTGTTTCGCTTGATTATTTCATATGATTCCGGTTTGCTCATTAGGTTATCGAATTTGATGTTATGCGCGTTTAGCCAAGCTATCATATCAGCTTTTAAGGTTGCGCTAGTAGGGGATATGGTAGCATCGGTGCGAGCATTATGATAGCTCGCGTTATCGAGAACTATGCAGCTTGGGCCGGGAAGTGACGTGCATAAGCGTTGAAACCAGTCTAAAAACACACTTGAGTTCATCTCCTGGTGATAATCGCCGCTTTTTTTCCTCAAAAACGAGATCCATTCCTGGTACGAAACCATCTTCCGAACCCGCATGTAACACAATCAGACGTTTTCCCTTTCCAGGGGGAATTTTCGGTAATTGTTTGATTATGTCTTTATCACCATCGATGCCTACAAGTTTTAATTGGGGTAACCAAGCGCATGGAACAGTGTGACCCGCATTTACCCAGGTTTCGTCTAAAAATATAATATTCTTCCCGTCTTGACGATGCTGCTTAATCGCTTTGATGTAACGTGCCCTAGAAGCTTTCGAATCAGTGTTTTCAATCACGACCCTACGATCATCTGTAGTTCGTCTCCAACAAAAACCCATTCGTAGAAGTGCGATTCTAAGCGAAGAATTACTTACACAAATATCATCTTTGATAGCGTCTTGTATTAGCGCAATGGTTGGTAATTTCTTTTTTCATACAATTGATAGATTTTTCTTCGAATAACTTCCTGAGAAAATTCATCTATTTTCGTCGGTTTGTATTGTTTAGACTTATTACCGAGTTCTTCGAACGTTTAAGCTTTTACACAATTAATTACACTTGTGCGTCCCACTCGCAAGATTGTTGCTACTTTTTTTTTATATATTTCATTAGTAGATTCACTTTGCTTTTTGGTTTCATTCAAGCTAACAAAATACTCATATAAATAATTAATATCATTGTATTTAGTTTGGTCGATTTTTGAGCGAGTTTGTTTAGTAGCCATCATGTATGAGTAAACTAATAAAGAATATTCTTATAACTGCATTATATAACATAAGCAGCATAAAGGATGAGTCATTCTCTCTCTCCTAAACAGCATATTAATTGACAGCCAATGATAGGCGATTTATAAATAACTGGCACCATGTCAATCACGCGTTAATTGCTAATTGAACTAGTTATGAATCATACCCGACCCTAATAGAAGACAAGTCCTTAACTAATTCATTCATTATAATAAATCGCTATAGGATATTCTATTATAAATATCCTGTTGCATTAGATGCAATGAGATGTTATATATTATTTCTATAATTTAATTAATGATCGGGCCGTTACTTTCAACGTGATTCCTACCCTCCCCATAGTTTTCATGTATTTGAATGGTAAACCTTTATGAATAAATTCTCAAACATCAAGGGTTATTGTTTGTATTGGGGAAATCACTCATCCGGTAAGGTGCGACTCATCTATAGGCACAGACGACATGCTTTGTTTGTATGTTGATTAGTCGCAGACAATAGAATCTGGTCAATGTCAGGTCAATGTTCAGAGACATGTCATGATTTCAGCGTGAAAATGAGAAAAATAAACAAAAAAATCGTGTTTCTTTCATATCTTTTACATTTCTACACATAGAAATATATATTTTTGTAAATCAATCCCATTTTTTACTAGAAATTTGCAATACTAAAAATATTCAGCATTGCACTTTCCGTTTAAGAAATATAAGACGTCAAAGACGTCATTAACTTTTAAATATTCCTTTAATGTTTAATTTTCAACGTTGAAATGGACTCGTTGCGTCAAGAACTTTAAATAAAATGGAGTTTTCTAAAAATTGAGACAACTAGCCCCGGTCTCCCCT
>LQRL01002982.1:0-19674 GCA_001703475.1 Hydroides elegans
CATCTATATTGATAAGTAAGGGGAAATCAATTATAATTATAAGAGAAGGCTGAACACGACTTGGCCGGTGAACACCCGGCAGATGAGAGGACCGAAGAGGACGCCGATGCCCGTGATCACGTTGGTCGCGATGTAGAGGCTCATTGTGTGCGACTTCCATCTATATTGGTATGTGATAACAAAACGTGTTAGAAGTTTATACTTGTAATTATCAATTCAATCTATATGTGAGGACTGTGCAATCATGCACGGATTCAGAAAAAAATGAAAGGGGGGGTGGTTGGGGGAGGGCGACAATGGTAGATAACCTCACAGCGAATGGGGACATCCCCCTGGAAATCCGCTAGTATCTAAGCGACATTTTGATTCGCAGCGTCTTTTTGATCGTTTGAAGCAATCTAAAATGGGCATTATCTACCGCTTACCTGGTAAACGTAACCTTCAGCGTAGCCAGATCTTAACTTAACTGATCGTGTTTTTTTTTCTTGTCTATTTTTATTTTGCACCTACGCCTGGTTTATCATGACGTTTGGTTTACTCCTATGGTTGGAGTGGTAAAACTAGGCCACGGTTTGTGATGGATGGCGGCCTTCGCCGAAAATACGAAAACAAAAAAAAAACATTTGATGCAACCTTTGCCATGGACAAAAATAACATTGGCTGGATCCGTATAGCATCAGTTCGTAAAGGGAACATCAATCGAATGCTAGGTTAACTGATCGATTTATAGTATTGAGACTTTGCGCATTAGAACACGATTTTTACACATGGAACAACCTCTACAATGTACAAAACACTTGTTCATAAAGTAAGCTTAATTTCCAACTCATGAAGTCGGCAAATTTGGAATTTTAGTAATGAAACAGTCCATGCATGAACTCAATTTTATGTTACGAAATGATCATAGATCAGTGGTTCTCAAATTGGAACTGGCTCAACAAAAGACAAAACAATTTCTCTATCAGCTGGAGTCCATCGAGCCATGTAATGATTCAATAAGAAACCGTGCCGGTTACCTTTCAAACCTAAATGTATAACGTCGAAACGTTTTTTATGTCGTTTCAATAACCTACAGCGTAAGGGCTTGTTCACATGGGAAGCGGCAAGCGATTTAGGCTCGGAAATGAAGCGGCAAGGTGTTCACATGGAAAGCGACAACTGACGATTCTTAGTCTTTAAACTGTTAATTTTCATTAAAGGATCTCCAGAAAAAAACGCGAGAGGCGGTGCGGAATCGCCCCTTGCGTTTTTGCACCGCCAGTTGCGACAAGAAACAAACAACTCAACTTGTCCAAGAAAATTATTTGTTTCAATGTAAAACATTTAACGTTCTGAGCTTGTCGCTTCCCATGTGAACACTTTTTCTAGGGCGATTCTAAAGAAATGAATAAGTCCTATAAAGAACAAATAAGTAAATTGTCGCCAGCCGCGTTTCGTCGCTTCCCGTGTGAACAAGCCCTAACCCTAACATCCATAGTGTCAAATGACGAAACACAAAATTTGTGATGTTTTTTAAGTGATCACGATGAAAACACCCTCACTTACACGTTGGTGACGACACCCATCCCGAGTCGCCCTACTATATTGCCAAACCCCATGACGGACACAAGAAAGGAGGCGCCCTGAGCACTGGTGCCCAACTGGATGGAATAAGCGGGGAAGTGGATGTAGATGCAGGAAGAGCCCACACCTATGGCGAAGTAGTTGAAGAGAAGGGCGAGGAACAACGGGTTGAGGAACCACTTGCGGCGGGATGTTGTAGAGGTGCTTGGCTCATTCGTGTCTATCTTTTGTAAGGATGTGCGATTACGGGTATTGTTAATACAGGGCTCGCTTTCGTGGAGTGATTCAGAGGCCTTGTCGTCATTTTTTAACATTTGTTCCAGGTCATCGGCTGCTGCGGGATGAATACACTGTGCACTCAAATGACATATGGGTGCATTTAATAAATCGCGAAATGAATTCGTAAGATTAAGCCCGCTTCGAAGAGAAGCAGTTTTCGATTTATCGACTAGATGTTTTTCCAAATATATATTTCTTACACTTGTTGCCTTCCTTCCACTCTCAATATAATTCAATCGATCTTTCAAGTGATCATTTTGAAATACGACACCCACGTCTTTGTATTCTTTATCAGTTTTCTCCCCATTACATTCAAGCACTGGTGGTCGCATCAGGGCTCCACAAACGATGGTATGGGCTAGAATGGCCGATATGAGAAGCAAGGCACCCCTCCATCCATATTCAAGCATGAGGTAGTTAGCGAGGGGACCAAGGACCATCAGGCCCACTCCGACACCCGTTGTTAGAACACCGTAGGCTGCGTTTCGGTATTTGTCGAAATAGAAGCCGAGGATTACCGACGCGGGAGTGTAGGTGAAGCCCACTCCGAGACCTGTTGCAATTTATAGAGAAAATCATAAATGAAATTGAATTTGTTGAATTCTCATTTGGACCCTAAAGTTGTACGAAGTCATTCGTTTCAATTATATAAAATTCTTCTTCTAAAGTTCCACAGAGAATGATGCGCACAATCAATCCTGCATTTAGTTATGTTGTTATTTTCTCGAAGATAACATATATGTTGAATTTTAATGAATATTTTTTTCTTTGTTATTCTTATTTTCCATTTCTTATTCGAGATCGTGTGATTTATGGCGAACACAAAGACTTTCGCTTGATATTAAAATTATTTCAAATAGATTTACCGATAATGATACATCTAACAATAACTTAATGTCACCTTGACAATGCCATTCCGTCTCCCAAATAGGAATCTTAGTCCTATTTAGTTACAAAATATTGCAATTTGGCATGCATGCAAATGAAAAAAGATGCATAATTAAGTAAAAATAGTACAGTAGGTCAAAGTGAATTTACTTTGTATCATTCTATGAAAAATGGTGTAACATGTAGCAAGAACCAGCATTTTTGCTTGCCACCATAAATTACAATAGGGTGAATCACCTTTGTATGATAAGAATGTTAAGAAAAATATTATGCAAATTAAGCACCATGTGGTCCTTCAAAGTCGTGCTGTAATATACATGTAAAGAACATATAACCTAATTTAAGGTCCTTGTATATAATTTGTCTCTTGATCTTCTGATATTTTTAGAAAGAAAAATAAATACAGACTCAACATACGTACCTGCCAGGACTCCATAGCAGAGAAAGACCTGCAGCAATGACGTGGCGACCGCTGTGAGAAATACTCCAAGAAACAAAAATATCCCTCCGAGTATGGCAGTGAGACGGACGCCGAACCGATCGGCCACTACGCTGCCCAGCAAACCTAAATTATAAATATAAAGATACGTGGAGATACATGTACTACGACATGTTTAATTTTACAACACAGTCTATGACTTGAGAAACGGATGCATCATTGGCGACCCAGACCGTTTTGTCCAGAAATTGCCTTGCCTCTGTTATGTCTATCCGATGCCATCCATGTACCCAACACCTTTAGGCGAGACATGTACAGTCATTCTTCCACCTACAACGCTAGACGTCACAAACATGGATTTTTACCGTTTTTCGGAAAGCTTTCCTTTTGGATAAAGTACATATTCGAGAAAATGTAAAAAAAAAATAATGAATCGGTTATCTAAGTACAATTTAGAACAATTGCCCCCCGCCTCTGTCTCATTTAAGGACAGATCCAGACATATTACTACAAATCACATGTGAAACTATCAAACTAACCGAATAAAGACTCTCTAGGCACTCACCTGACACATTGCTAAGACCCAACTGCAGCGCAAAGCACCATGAGATGAGCCCGCGACTCGTCTCAAACTCGTCCAGAAACGGAAACACGAAGACGCCGTTGATGTAACTCACTGCCGACATTATGGTCACGGTGAAGCCACTCAAAAGGATCACCCAAGCGTAGCCAGAGTCAACGTCAGATCTCTTCTTAAGCGTCATGTTTTTGATGTTTTGAGGGCTCTTAGTTTTTCTCATAAATTGAAAAGCAATATCATAGTGTTTTAGTTATTCACGTTTTTCGATGATTATCCACATCACGAGTTTTATTGAAAACAAATACACAATCAATACATATTATTATGCTAAAATGACAATAACCTCATTCTTTTTATTTGACATGTCTTCATTTTGTCCGTTGTATCCTCAAAGGCAATGCGTTAAAGCTACATGTAGTTCTATCGAAAATGGGTCCCTTAGTTTGTCCATAAATGAGTTTACTATTTTTACAATTATTTAATACTGCTTTATCATGAGGGCAATTTTTAAAGTTGATGTTTGTAAATTCCATAAAACACCCAACGCGTTGGGTTTTGAAAACTTGCTTGTTGATCATCATTTTCCTGCATTGACTAGAAAGATATTTAATAGTTTATACTGCTGCGTTTTCTGATATAGAATCCTACATAAGCAAAATATATTGGGGAAACCTTTCTACGAAAATGATAATTATACATTCTCTTGACTGTTATGCAAGCTACTTTATTTGCTCCATATAACAAAAATCCAAGTTCCAGGGACCATATGCTTTACCAGGTTAACATATTAGAAATCGATAATATATGGCATTGATTCTTGTATATGCATGGCTTTCATAAACAGAATCGAACGAACCAGTGGCGTTAGTGTTCGTTTGGGAAAGACTAGAAAGGGGTGTTCAAACTATCAATATTTTATTTTATTTATAAATGGGCTCCGATTATTAGATCCAGGTATTCTTTTTTTCAGCTGGAAGGATATCATAACATTTATCCGCTCGATTGATCAAGTGCATATTTCTTGAACATAAATATATAATTACTTATGAAAGCGTTTTTCAGTAGAATTTATATTGTATGAGGTTGTGTTATCTGTAGACTCCAATGTATTTAATAAATTCGTACGGTGCTCTTTTTCTATGATAAATTAAATCATTTGTATCATGTTTAATTTTGGTCACATCTATTATTAATTTTATTAGATGCCATGTCAAATATTGTGCACGGCATATAGAACCTATTTTTTAAAATTAGCAAGCCTTTTTTTAGAGGTTTCGATATATTCTCCGTAATTTAATATAAGCATTTCAAATTGCTTCAATTATTGCTAGTAAATGTTTATCTGTTGTGAGTAAGCCTATAATTTCATACTATTTGATTGTTTTGATGCTATTAGAATATCCTAAACTGTTTCCTTTATTTATATACTATAGGGTTAATTTCATTTTTGTGCATTTCAAAGAAGCTTAATATTTTCACAACAAGAGAGCTTACCTGTTAACTTACGGTGAAAAGACACTGACCTTATGCATCCAATAAAAGTTTTAAAATCTTAAATGGACGTATTTTAAAGTATTTAAGTTTATTTGCATACCACAAGACTATTTTAAGTAATCTCTTGGTCGAAAGATCAAACTGCAGCATGTAGTCACGTGACCTGGTTACTTAACGCGAGATCCGGGTTTTTCATTCTGTTACATGTGCATTCATTGAAACTTTAAATAGAGTCTAAATGTGTTTAATAGGAATCGTTTGTCTCTATTCAGTGCGCGTACTTTATAATGTCCCTTTACCAAACCCTTGAATGATCAAAGCCTGCGTGGGAAGACACGTGAGAAGGAGGGGCAGCGATTCGGGGGCATCGTATTGGAGTTTTTTAAATATTTTGAAGTTTAGGCTGAATCTCCGGTTGCTACTTAAGCTAGTAACTGGTGGTAGTTGAACTAAAGCAAACAATTGATATGTTTTGCAGCTTCCAATATTGATATATGAATCATAGCACGTTTATTTAATGTCTTTTTTTAATCTAATAAAAATATTTTAGTCGTGACAGGGTAGAGTGTACATGCATAAACTTTCATTTACTAACTTTTATGTTTAATATATTTATTATACAATAAGTGTGTATAAATGTTTTGAAATAGTGAGTAGAGTAGAAATTTTAGTTTAAGTTTCCTCTCTTAGATAGAAGATCAATCAGGACTGGGGACAACCGGGTTAGATGTCCAATTTAAAATCAGGGCGGGAGAGTTTGTGTTTATGTGTTTTATGTCATTGTTATAGTTTCGGCACGTATCACTTTGGCTAAATTTGTCTAAACCAATGATTTAATTGTATTTTTGTCACATTGAATAAGCATTTATTTATGTATCAATGAGTGGAATATCAGTAAACCATAGAACCGCTTGATGTAATGGATAAAATCGGGTGCGAGCCAAACGGTTTTTCAGATTAATTGTGTGATCATGTAGTAAAATCAACAAACATCTTACATATTGCATGCGATTTCCTTTTAGAATGACGTAGAATAGAGTTCTTTTAATCATTAAGTAGTTGATTGTATTTTGAAAGAGTCGACCGATTCATTTCTTTCGCACGATGCGGTCCGGAAAAGGAATAATTATTTTGTATAATATCATTTTTGGCATCGAATGTCTACATTGAGTGTATTTACAATTACTCTGACGGATTCAATTTCAATATAGACAAAAATCTGAAAGATGAGTTGGGGGTCGAAATACCTCAAGACTGTAGCTGTGTACAATATGTTTTTAACATCATCCCCTTGCAATTTATATTCACAACCAAAAATAGTCCTTTCAGAGGAATGTATGATTTCTTCTATTAAACTTCAATCTAGGGTTGTTTACTTATAACAAAAAAAACGTGAAAATATATAAACCAACATTATCTAATTCCTTATTAATCATACTTTTCATAAAGTTAAAACTTAAATTCAATCGACTGACATTATATTTGCAAAGCTGTTGGCAAGATTCGTTACCTAGTTTTTATTAAGCTCATACTAACTAAAAGGTAAGAATATATATTTTTCTTAATTGTGTAACAAATTGAAGCATATATTTGTCGTGGTATCGGGAAATGTAACAACGCACTTCACATTTCATATCTGTGTTATTTATTGTTCAAACTTTCCGGCGAGTACACGAATCAAATATGAAAGCAGCCGTGGACACTGTGCTGCCAAATAGATAACACAAACCTGAAAATGAGACATTATTTATGATTATTAATACTGAGATGTCTTTAACAGGTTTGATGAGTACTTAATGATTATGTTAAAACTAAATCTTATGCAAAATAAGTGGTTGGACAATGAATGTTGAATTGTAACATGATCCGTTTCAAGGTGATGCAAACACAGACATAACTTACCAGTAAGGACAAACGTATATATGTAAGACCCAGTGATATCAAATAGCCATCCTGAAATTAGATATATTTACATCAGTATATTAATCAATATTATAAAAGGGATATCTTTATTTGTTACATCACACAATATGACACGCATTCAGAATATTTGTTTTAGTTAATGACATAAAAATTCAGTGGAGCATTTACTCGTTGTTGAATTGGTAACACTTTCATAGATTCTATTGCACTTTAAAAGCAGTAGGTTTCAGCTTTACTTTACCCCATATATAGTCCATTATATGGATCAATATACTTATAAATGTAATAAGGAAGAAAATTCATTTGGTCAAGCTTTAATTAAAAACGTTATCACCAGAATGTCATTTAAAATAACTAAAATACGCACCAGTGACAGGGGGCCCCAAGAGAAGACCCAGTCCAGCTGAGAGCGAGGCTACACCGAGTGCGAAATTGAGATTCTTGACTCCCGCGGCATAGACACACATCGGAGCAAGCAGAGAGAAGATACTGTTGCCAAGCGACATGAAGAGGATACCGAACACCAATTGACCAATGACGTGTTGGCACATCGGTGGGCCTAGCAACCCGATTATACCCGCGAACGCCGAAGCGAGAACGTAAACAATCGGGAGCGCCTTCTTCCATCTAGAAATGTGACATTGAAATATAAAGCCTCGGGAAATTCTCAAATTCAAGTAAAGTGTTGGCTGAATCGGTTCCAGATAACCAATTTATATCTGGTTGCTAAACTAAAAGGGACTCAATCGAGATAATTTGTATGCGGTCTTTAAGATACGTCTATGCATCATTGTATAAAAAGATATTCATTGAAAACGGATATACTTACATGTTGGTGATGAGCCCCAGAGTGAGTCGGCTGAGGATATCCCCAAAGCCCATTGCAGACACCATGAGCGACGCCCGTTCTGAGGTGGTACCGAGAGAGATCACATAGGCAGGGAAATGCACGTAGATACACGAGAGTCCGAAGCAACCCACGAATATATGGGTGACCACCGCGATATATTTGGCGTTCAAATACCAATAATCAGTCGTTGGTTTTTGAGTCTGCTCCATATAGATCGATTTTGATGTTGCGCGATATTTTTGCAGTGTTTGCTGAAATGCGTTGTCTTTTTGAATGCCATTCTCTAGTTGATCTGAACACTTTGTGTTGTTATTGTCAGTTTCATTTATTTGGAACTCACTTTTAAGTGCAGCTACATCTTCACGAACACAGTTGGTAGAATTCTCACTTTCTTTAACATCCTTCTTTACATCTAACGACGTATATGACTTCAGCTCCACATCCTCTCCATTCCTCTTTTCTTCTTCCTCCCCGACAACATACTCATTAAACGGTCTCTTCACTCTACTCGGCTTCAACAGCAAGCTCACAGCGAAATAGTTCGCGAACAGAGCCGCGAGCACAATGAGACTCCCACGCCACGTGTACCAATCAATGAGCTTTTCGACAAGAGGCGCGAACACCATTGTGCCCACACTGACTCCGCTGGACGCGATAGCACAAGCGATGTTGCGATAGCGGTCGAAGTGCAGACCCACCGTGATGACAGCCGTCGTGTAGCCGAAGCCGAAGCCAGTGCCTACAATACGTATACATGACATTAAAATAATTAAGTTAAACTATATTATGTATTTGTTGTTGATGGGATATTAATGTGAGTATTGGGTTTATTTTAGTCTATAAATAACATAAGGTGTAAATGACTACTGAAGGATATTTCTATCCAAAAGGGGTATAATATCTACTGGATGACGAATAGGTGCGAAGGATACGATTAGTGCAATGAGACCCCCGTGATCTGTCGCTCTCAGTGCGGAATTGAAAAGATATCTCAAGATTTCTTCGAAAAACCGCAGCAATCGCATTGTTATATGTCAGTGACCGCACTATCATTATAAAATCTGCAGCAGTTAAAAAGATCAATATAGCTCTAATGAGTTCACGAACTGGCAATTATTTGGTTCTCATACAATGCTCGGATTGGAAAATATATGTGTTTCAGATTAAGTAGAAAATGTATATTTGATGTATCAAACCCATGCATACAAAATATATACTGATATAAATCAAAGGGTAATGTCAATCGATCATTCGCGTTTAAGTTCCAATTCAACGACTTCATTGCATTTTAGTCGCATTTCCTGTATGATTCAACGACCTTTGAAGATTACTTTTTTGTTTTATAACTTGCACATTTGGGCTCGAATATGTCAAAAATAGTAATGAGTTATATATTTTCATTTGGACACATCTTCGGCTACATATTCTTTACGCAAATTACCAGAGCAGTGTTTTTACACGAAAGTAAAACTGTCATCCGTTTTCAAAGCATATTCATATTAAATATCGTATAAAATATTCATATAAAATATCGTATGACAACTTTCTTAAGGTACCAATACATAATATTATTTTTATGTTACTTACAATGCCCCAATTCAAACCCCTCTGTATCGTCGGAAGAACAGTGTTACTCCAACATTTATGTTAGTCTCTTACCTGAGGCGACGCCATAAGCGAGAAAGACCTGCCAAAACGAAGTGGCGAATGAAGTGGCGAGGAAGCCGAGGGCAACGAGGAGCCCGGCGATGAACATGCTCAGCCACGCGCCGTAGCGTTGGATCACCAGGCTGCCCAGGACACCTGTAAAAAAAGGACGATTGCCATATTTGAAGAATACGTGGTTGGAAGGTGTAAGCACATACATATTTATGTATGTGTTTGACTCCATGTTAAACAGGGTTGTCTATTTTTTCTTTTTTTATTATTTCCGTCCCTATTTTTTACTCGAAATAGGGACGGATCTACGTAAGGAAAAAACGCGGCGCGCCCGTTCGCTCTCATTTAATATACCCAAAAATATAATTGACGTCCCCGGTCGCATCAATATGTTCTTTGAAAACGGTGGTGGTGGATCCAGATACTTCACTACTCTTACTTGATAGGAATGAAATATGCATGCACATTGTGGACATGTATCCAAATGCATGAATGAGGTATCTCATGCCCTAAGGGGCTGATAGTTTTCTCAATCTGAGTAAGGGGTTGAGAAAACGATAACCTAGTGGTAAATATTGGATCGAACAGGTAATGACACTGTGCATGCTATAACACAAGCAGTGTTCTTTTCTAATATCAGATATTTAAACATGATTTCCCAGGTAAATATAAGAATCTTAAAATGAACCGTAACATGAAGAACATCAAATAAATGAATAACTATATCTAATCTGTATTTGTGTAAAACATTGATTCGGTCATCCGATAACAATATGTGGAGTGATTCATAGATAACCATTACCAATACCGGCATCAACCGAATTGATAACATTCTCGCCCGGTCCATTCCCCATCGCGACATAACACCCTTCATACACTTATACACATACTCAACTAAATTTGAAGAAGAAAAAAACACTTACCGGTAATATTACTGAGCCCTATCTGCAACGCGAGGCACGCAGATGTGAGTGCATGACTCTGACCGAACTCAGCGAGCAACGCCACATTGTAGAGTCCGTTCACATAGCAGAAGGCCGTCATTCCCGCGGCCAGCCAACACGCGGCCAGAATCAACCACGCGTGCGCAGAATCCACTTCCGCTACAACTCTAGTGTCACTTCCGGTGCGAGGGGTGCGGTCGGAAGCCATTGTGTGTTTTTTGGTGGTACTCCGCCGATGAGGGTCAACGTCGATTATGTTGCGTGTAATGGTTCACGGTGCGAAGATGTCATCCTTAGTGTAGAAAAATTTGTTCTGAATATGTAAATATACATTTGTCTATCCTTGATATATTTTGTTAAAACATTTTTTTTTTTCGGAATCTCATTCTGCACTTGATATTTGATAAAATCATTGGTATAGACAGCAACGATGTAACATTTTGCCTCTTCTTTCTGATTTTACTCGCGATCTAATTATGACATAATTAAATTAAGTTCATAGCCATTTAAGCGTTACGGCCAGATAAAAATCGAGGCATTTTGAAATAAGGTTTTGAAATAACTAAGCTTATTTCTATGCGACTAACATTTATTATAACAATCCTTGTCGTACCCATTTTATTATATACAATGAATTGAAGTATTGAGTGCCTGTTTTATTCATGTCATTTTAACTAACATTATTATTGCTCCATGGATTTTATGTATTGCCCGAAGGTTCAGCATACTCTACTTTGCTTTATGTTTTAGAAGTTGTACAAACAGTGCACCCCGCCTATAGTTTGTCGGGATTTACCCCTTTCGTTCCAGATATAACCATTCTGAAATAATGCGTTTATATATGCTTGGCTCGATAAACTGTATTGCTCACCGTACACTTTAGGTCAAAGAGTATGCTGTTGATATTCCCTGGCGTTTAAGGCTACCTCACCATAACATACTTCTTAGAAATAATATTCCGGCAAATGTACATTATATATATTGAGTGAATATGGTGTAAAACTTGCCGTAATAAAAAAGAATGTGAAGCAAGTACGATTTATACTCAATTCGAACGCAATATTTATATGAGGGACACCCAACGACACATGTAAAATGTAAAAAAAAAAACAGATTTATAACTACGAACAGGCCCGCATTTAGCGCCCCCCCCCCCCTTTCGCTCTTATCGGCAAAGGATTTATACAACGGGTATTTTTCTTTCAATTCATTGAGTTTTTGAAACAAACCAGTCTGTATAATTTTTTCTGGATATTTCGTTTCATTTGTTTCAAATATGATTGGTTGGCAAACACATTTAATTTTAATGATATGAAAGTGCGTTTATTCTATAAAAAAAACTTGTCTTTATGCAATAATACATTCCTAGTAAAATATGTTACAAAATGAAATTGCCGCCTAACAAATACTATTTCTAAGCATTGATTCCCTGTTTCGACACAACCTTTGTAGGGGAAAGCTCGTAAGGTGCACTTTATACATTTTGTCATTAAACTTAGGCGCACTTTGTGAAGGTACGCTTTCGTTACAAAACAATATATTTTCTAAGAAATGATTTCATGTTTTTTTTAAGTTGTGGACCTATGTAATCTGAATATAATGTTGATTTCACATTAAGTATCCAGTGCCTCGTTGAATAGTTATAAAATTTTGCTGCATTATCTATTCGAAATCCGAATTATAGTGCATTATTTAATGCACTATAATCAAAGTTATATAATTATATTATTAAACAATTATATACATTCTTTTATTGTTAGTTTTTACTATAATTTTTAGGTGCCATTCAGTACATTTGTTAAAATCCTTTCTAAATACTATATCTGAATATATATTTGAAAAGTCTCCTACCAACTTACCTGTGTTTTTTTTGCGAAATCTTTTTAAAATCGCTCAATATTAGATGCTTCACTAATAATTGTGTTTGCGACGCTGTGACGTTTGCTGTATTTGTTTGTGACGTAATAAACTTTGATTTTAACTGTTAATATACCTGCTGAATAGGAAAAGGCGACTTATCGAGAACATAAGGTATGTTTTCCAAAAATCATTTTCTATTATATGTGTACCAATGTGTCCTTTGCAGAAAGGTTTTTTTTGGAAATAAATAAATGAAATGAAAATGAAATTAACTTGATTTTCCCCAACCTCTATCTTACATAACATAACTTACATAAACACGTACATACCTTTATACTTTAAGTACATTATAAATGTAAATTAATAATGTCCAGCTAAATATCTCGAACCCTTTTAAAATATTTATTTTTCTATTTTCATGATAAATAATGTGAATACTAATTTGGAATTGATAAAACATATTTGCAACACAGTTGTACATGTATGTAAGTATCCAATACCCTGTAAGATTTTAATATGATTGGCAATCTGATTATATTTAAAATTTGTATTTTCACACGAAAAAAAAGATGCTCATTTTCTACTAGTCCAGCCTGGTGAGAGAAGGGAAGATCTCAGCTGAATTGGGCACAGTCAACATCTTCTTGCAAATTTTCAAAAAGATTCAAAAATTGTTATTCTGTTGTTCTTATTATTCAACACGTTCTCACTCTTTCGTATACAATATAGGTATACACACTTTTCAGTTTCGTATACCATATATGTATGCGAAGGCCCTTTTACGTATACCATATATGTATACGAAAATATATCTATATAAATTGTTCTATATCTGTTATTCTCTGTTGAAATTCGTTAAAAAACTCTTTTAAATAACAAAACTTTTACGGTCTAACTTTGAGGAAGATAATATATTTAAACTGTAAGTGATTACCAACCGACCTCACGTTTCCTTATGGTGACTGAATGATAACGTTTGCAATAGATAACTAAATAATATTTATAAATTATTTAGAAATAAGCACTACCTGATCGATTTTCACGTTTTTTAAAGCATATTCATGTTTAGAATAACCTATTCGATTCGATAAAAATACAACCCACTCGGCAAGAAGTTCCCGAAAGTTGAGCAGACGCCCTACTTTGGGCCCATATGACAGTTATTCGGACGTCCTAATACGTCTTGGGCGTAGAAAAGACGTTGCACCGACGTCGCGTCCCAGGCGGACGTTTTGAATTGCGTTCTTCGGACGCCGGGACGTAAAAAGACGTCTGGAAAACGTTCATATGGGCCCAAAGTATGTCGTCCTGTCAACATCAAGTCCGACAGTGACGTACTATAGACGACCCTTGCCGAGTGGATATAACGAATCTGATTTAAGTTTTTAAATATTTCGAATCTCATAAAACTTTGATTTTTTTACCTGGACATGGTAGGGTTAAAATTAATCGCGACTTTGCTTTCAATCATTTCCTACTCGGCAAGACGTCCACGGACGTTGAGCGGACGCCCTACTTTGAACCATATGAAAGTTCTTATTCGTCGCGGACGTACAAAAGACGTTGCATCCACGTCGCGTCCGAGTCGGACGTACGAATTACGTTTATGGACGCCGAGACGTAAAAGGGCGTCCGGAAAACTTTTATTTGAGCACAAAGTAGGTCGTCCTCTCAACGTTACGTCAGAATGCGACGTACTATGGACGAACCTTGCCGAGTGGGTTGTTTTTTTCCTTATGAAACTCAATAATCTTATTCTAAATAGGTTCTTAATTTTGTTCGATGAATAAATATTAGCCAAATGATAGATGAATTCCGATACCCTTGTAAATGCAGATTCTGACCCTTTAAACACCATTCCTAAAATATCTATAAAATGAGTTTCACTTGTTCGATAGTCGCATTTTTGGTATATGAATGTCAAGGATGACCTACTCGACTCGAAACAAAATGCTAATAACGATTATGTTCGATTGGAAATAAAACTTTCGACTTCAAATGCAAATTTGAGATATGATTGTTGCATAGACGTTCTAGGATTGAACAGAAATCACGATTTTGCCTTGAAATAGTTGATAATCAATTCTTATGTTTCTTAATCAAACTCAATAATTTTAATCTAAGTATGTTATTATTTTTGCTCTGCGGCAAATATTAGCCAAATAATAGATGAATTCTGATTACCCTGAAAATGCAGATTTTAACTCATTAAAAAACCATTCCCAATATATCCATAAAATAATAAATACCTGTTCGATTTTCATATTTTTGGTATATAAATGTCCAGAATAGCCTACTCGACTCAATGCAAAATGGAAATGACGAATATGCTCGATTAAAAATAAAACTTTCGATTTCTCATGAAAATTTGAGATATTTTTTGTTGTCTAGACATTGTAGGATTGAAAAGAAATAGCGATTTTGCTTTGTAATATTTGTTAATTAATTCTTATTTTTCTTAATCAAACTCGATAATCTGAATTTGAATATGTAATTACTTTTGCTCTGCGGCAGATATTAGCCAAATAATAGATGTCTTCTGAAACTTTTAATGATTTCTGATTGCCTAGACAAGAGTACCCAACGAGCCAGTATTGAAATAGTGTCTCATTTTACTGCATTTGGCATGAAATGAATTCTTAACTTCTTTAAACCTGAACATTATTTGTATTCATCGAATGGTTTTATTCTTAATTTGCCAGCAAGGAACACACAAAATATCGTGCCAGCAACTTTGCCCAAATTTGCCAGCAGAATAAAACATTGATCTACAAAAGTGTTGATTTTGCGCATAGTTTGAAAAAGTATCTTTTTGGACTTTATAATGTAACTCTTATAAGTACAAGTGCATCACAGTAATTGTGCGATGCTTTAACTCCATTTTATTATAAACCAACAACTTTATAGGCTATTAGAAACATAATTTAAACTTAGTTTTTATTCTTATAAAATGCCAGGAAAATACGAACTATTTGAAATACAATATTTTATCTATTCTGTTCTGTGAAAATGCCAGCAAGATAGATATATGAAAAGAATAGATATTTCACACAATAAATCGCTGGGTACCCTGCCCTAGAGAATGCAGAATCCGACCCATAAAACTCAATATCCAATACAATCATATATTTATGAAAAAAAACATGATTTTTTATACACTTTTTAATATAAAATGGCCGAAATAGTCTAGCTTTAAGACTCGAATCAACATCAAGGTAAAAATTTATTTCATTTGAAATACCTTCAACCAGAAAAAAAGTATTTTTAATTATCTTTGGGTACCAGCGAAGCTCAAAAATCAATGTTTTTTTCGTCCAACCTAACATTTTTTTCACAAATGAAATATTTCTACATAAAAACTTGGTTTGTAATGATCATAAAATATCATATTTTAATTATTGATAATTTTGCTGAGTCCACATTCGTCAAACTAAGTTTCTAATCTAGTTTCAAATCACACTAAGCGTCAAAAGTATCGAATATTATTTTTGAAAAATTCTAAGTTTAAAATAAAATTCTACAATTCTTATTTTATTTGATATTATTTAAGTTTAATTTATTGTTAATACTTCCTGAAAATTTCATAATAATTGAAAACCTATTTATGCCTAAAATAAAGACTTAAAGCATGCAGGGGTCGAAATCAAAAGTCACAAAATGCCATACCACCGCAAAGTTGAATGAACCTTGCTGGTTGACTTTTATTGAATGTCTCAATGGTTGCTATCCGATTAGTTTTTATTGCCAAAGTGTCCCAATCATATAACCATGATTTTATTAACATTTGTATGTGTTATTTTTTGTTGTTGCAATAAATCCACGACTTTAAGAAAAAAAAAGGTTAATCACATAGCCCATTATAAAGATTGAGCAATCGCGATTAGAAAACAGGCTGAAGTTTAGAACGATTTACCCTTTCATATCACAATGATTTTCGATGATGAGCAAGCATATAATTTCAAGGAAATGTTGGGGCAAATATCAACAATTTGGATATGTGTAAAATTTACAATGAACCGAACCTAAAATGACATCTTTTGTTCAAACAGTGAACTATCATCCATTTTCTCAAAAGAGTATTCCTGAGAAGTCGTTATTGTATCCGAACAGTTTCTTTATTATTTTCTAAGAAAAAAATATTATTATAATGCTAATAAAGCTTTAGAAACCCGTATATTGCATGAGAAATCGTCTGAAATTTTCCACCTTGCAATCGCCAAAGTGCAATTGCTCCATCTATTGAATGTGTATTTTTTTTCTCTTTTTTTACATTTTGACTTTTCAGTTGAGGATGATTGTAACAAAAGCACATTTTAGCTGAATAATGTTTATTAAACAAATGCAATGTGATTTTGAGAAGTTGAAAAATCAACATTATTGTATTGCAACCATTGAGGTATTTATCGATAAATGCAACTATAGTGCTTCAATGACCCATGCAGTGGTATGGCATTTTGTGACTTTTGATTTTTACCCCAGTGCGCTTTAAGTGATTATTTTAGACATTAATTGGTTTTCAATTGATCTGAAAATTTCAGGACGTATCGACAACATATTTTATTATAATTATAATTAATTCGTAAAAACTAACAATATCAGATGTAGCTCTCAGAAATTCTCAAAAATAATATTCGATACTTTTGACGCTTAGTATATAATGCAGTGTCGATAAGTAATGATTCAGTGATTCAACTGCTTGACGCAATAATCGAAATCATTTTTATTACGTCATAATAAATTGAATAAACACCAAAACAAAATACAGTTATTTGCGCCTATAAGTAGTTTGAAACTAGATTACCGTATATATAAGTTTGGACATAAGTTTGGATCCTATGTTCGTCATAGAAGTTTCAAATTTAGCTAAATGTTTTAGAATTATCATTTAAATATTACATAGTAAGGCAACATGAAGTTGTCTGGTAAGCTGACATTTTGCTTGTAATGTAATATATAGTTATTCAAATTATAATATCGTAGTTTCATACGTTTGCATGCGAATCATGCTATACAAGTTATATCAGTGCGATATCTATTGCATTTCAAAATAAAACAAAGTAGGAAAAAAAATGTATAGAATAATATTCGTATACATATATGGTATACGTAAAAGGGCCTTCGTATACATATATGGTATACGAAACTGAAAAACTTGTATACCTATATTGTATACGAATGAGTGATAACCTGTTGCATTATTTGAGTTGTTTAATAGCGATTTTACAACGTTTTCAAAAATGTGTCGAAGGGTGCCTTTCAATGATCTATGGTCATCAGCTGAGGATCATCTATTTGTCAACTTAAATCGATGTTATGTGGAAATCCATAAAATGATCCATCAATTTCATTATTTTATTCAAAACATATGATAACATATACAATTGTTTATAACAAAGTTGAATTTCTCACTATATATATCTAATCTATATACAAAACTATCAAACTAAGTTGACACGGTAAATATCACGTTCAAGTATCACAATTTTATGTTTCATAGTGGATGTGCCTTAATAGTGATGGGTGACATTTGCTGAACTCACTATATGTGGAAGCAAAGCAATAATGGTACATCGATCGGGGCAGAATTCATTTACCACATGATTTTTAAAAAATCAAGCTTTCGCCTTGAATGAAATTTCTTAGTGCACGTGCTCCTATAGGATATGTTCAAGGCAATTGCTGATTCAGCTATGGGTGTTTTTGTTCTCTAGTGTTGTCTGAGGATTCCATTTTATAGCAATTAAATATACTTGCAAACGGAATCCGGAATGAAAAGCGGTACATGTGCTCATTGTGAGAGTCCCGAGTTAGACGCGACTAAATCGGCCTTCTATACACCTAAGCTTTTTTCACTACATATGTGCATTGAGCAGCTTGATCATATTTATACCCTGACATGTTGATATGTTTAACATAATCACATTTAACGTATAGACGCTCAATGTCCGCGGTTTTTATTGCATGACCAGCAGAAGAGGTGCGTGCCCAGAATCAGGTTCTTGTAGCAGGTGCGCGCGACCATCACGGCCAGCATGACCAGGCCGCCAGAGATGTAGCAAATGCCTGCAAAAGGATTATGGAATATTTAACCATATGGTTTACAGTTATTAAACATTGAAAAGCATCAAATACATAAGTTTAGTTTGAAGTTTCAGATAAACTCTAATTCAATTGCATTTCTTCCTTTATAATTATTTTAACTTATCCAATTTAAATAAACGCATTGAAAATACAATACATACCTGACAGGTATAGTGTGTATTCGTATGATGCCGTTAAATCAAACAGCCAGCCTGTTGAAAAGAAGCATTTTCAGATATAAGATTGCTAACAAGCAATGGCACATAACTAATATACATAAATTAGATATGCAATGGGTTGTTTCGATTACTTTGATTTTACAAAAGGTCTTCAGAAGCATTTGAAAATTGACATAAACTGCATAAACCTAAGAGAATGAAACAAATGACTAAACGCTAATTCCCTATGTACCTGCAATGGGCGGTCCAATAAGATAGCCGACCCCGCACACCACAATGGCGTACCCATAGGCCAGGTTGAGATTCGCGAGCCCCACCGTGTGGATGCACATAGGCGCCATGAGGGCGATGAAGCAATTGCCTAACATGTGCTTGCGCGCCGCAGGCGCTGCCTTTATTAGCGCGCCGCAGGCGCTGCCTTACTTGCGCGCCGCAGGCGCTGCCATTTATATCATACCCCAAACACTCAATCTTGTTCCTTACCTGCAATGGGCGGTCCAATAAGATAGCCGACCCCGCACACCACAATGGCGTACCCATAGGCCAGGCTGAGATTCGCGAGCCCCACCGTGTGGATGCACATGGGCGCCATGAGAGCGATGAAGCAGTTGCATAACATGTACTTGCGCGCCGCAGGCGCTGCCTTTATTAGCGCGCCGCAGGCGCTGCCTTACTTGCGCGCCGCAGGCGCTGCCATTTATATCATACCCCAAACACTCAACCTTGCTCCTTACCTGCAATGGGCGGTCCAATAAGATAGCCGACCCCGCACACCACAATGGCGTACCCATAGGCCAGATTGAGATTCGCGAGCCCCACCGTGTGGATGCACATGGGCGCCATGAGGGCGATGAAGCAATTGCCTAACATGTACTTGCGCGCCGCAGGCGCTGCCTTTATTAGCGCGCCGCAGGCGCTGCCTTACTTGCGCGCCG
>LQRL01003009.1:0-22122 GCA_001703475.1 Hydroides elegans
CTCTCGCCCCCCCCCCCCCCCCCTATGGTACACCGTTTAACCACATGTCATGAAGACAATGGAAATAAGGTTTGCCGCCCGGACACAAATGAAAATATAACCTCCTTCGGTTGATCAAAAATTTGTTTCTTTGGTTTGGGTTTTGGTATTTTCGTTTTCAATGTCAGATTGATTTTTCGTTTAGAGTGCATGTTTAAAGACTATATTCGTCACGAGTCCATTTGAGTGAATTCCAATTCAGTTTCTCTTTCATAGATAGCTCATGAATTGGGTTATGTCTCAAACTTATGTACTAGAAATAAGAATTCAATTTCATCATAACAATGTATTAAAATGGAAGTTAAATGATTGAGTATGTGACTCTTTGCAATGTCTTTACTGGTTATCGAAAATAGCCAAACATTTCTCGTAAAGTCTAACCTCATTCTAATTAAATCCTACCAATTCACGTGTCTTTTCGTTCCTTGTCTCATTGACAAGTTCTGCATGAAAATGCCATCTCTGAATATCAATGCTTTATGCTGAAAAAAACATGTTTTCTTCGTTGCTAGGTCTGACGATGGCAGCCGGTATTGGCGTCGATGATTTAAGGCGTTTGTGCATCCTGCGTCTAAGTTTCGTTAAGGGATGGGGACCGGACTACCCACGCATTACTATAAAGGAGACACCATGCTGGATTGAAGTAAGTGTGAATTCAATGATTAGGATGTTCATGACTTGGTATCATAGCTTGTTTGCTCATCATGAACTATTCAATGAAGAGAATGTTCCTTCCGTTTTTCTTTACACTTTAACATAAAAAAAAAACAGTTCTTGATTGAAAAAAAAATATGTAGTTCCTTGGTTCCATCGGCAAACAAAGAAATCTCTCGTTGTTCAACGTTCATTTCCGAAATACATCCAAAATGGACATTTACGGTTTCATCTCAACTAGTAACCCTTAATATTTATTCAATAATGTCTACCTAAAATCAGGTACAACTCCATCGGCCCCTTCAGCTCCTGGACGAAGTACTCCAATCTATGCCGATCCCAGGGCCCGAGCCGCGCATAAACAGGAATCTCATTCTGCAGCAAGCGGCCAGTGGCGGCAACAGCATGCAAGTCAATTAAAAACAAATGGAAAAGGGGCGGGGGCCTTAAGGCTGCTTCCCTTCAATCAAAAACTGTTGGATGTTGTGAATTTCAAGAATTTCAATCAAGAGGGTGGTTTACGATTGAAAGTGGTGGCAACAGCATGCAAGTCAATTAAAGAAAAAAAGGACAAGTAGGCAGGACCTAGTGGTCTTGCTTGTCAATCAAAAACTGTGCTTATTGGACGTGGAGAGGTGATAGTCAATTGAAAGTGGTGGAAGCAGTGTACAAGTCATTTAGAAATAGGAAAAAAATGGGGACGGGGCCTTATTGGAGCTACCCGTCAATCAAAACTGTATAGGCTGTGAAAAGGTTGGCATCAAATTGAGAGTTCATAAAAAGGGAGAATGTGGGCGGGGCTTAGCGGTCTCGCTGGTCAATCAAAACTATTTGTAGCATGATTGGTGACCGATGATTTCCTATTGAAAGTAGCAATTAAAAAGAAGAAAGTGGGCGGGGCCTTGTTCCGCTCCCTGTCAACAAAACTGTGCTTATTAGAGGTGGAGCAATGATATCCATTCGAAAGTGGTGAAATTGATATGTCAATTTAGCATTAGGTGGTGTGGCTTTTACGAATGATAGACACGTGAAAACAGGCATTAGGGCTCGGATCGTATTTTATAATCTATTGGAATTTTGGTTTTTCAAAGAAAATAAATATTCATTCGTAAACAGTTAGTTACAAATAGAGAAAGTTGAATAGCATTCTGTTAACCAATATTATGTTTTTTATTGAAACCCGTCTTTTAAGACTTAAGAAAAGCAACCCATTACTAATTGTAAGTTTTTACATTAACCCAACATTGTGGGCGGAAATAAATATTGCCGTTATGTTATCTTATTTTCTTATGTGTATCTCATAATCGATTCTTTGATCGAAAATACCACAGTAAAAGTGTCGAAAGATGGATTATTTCAGAAATAAATTAGTGTTGTGTTCTTTTTCCATGTACAATTTTATCTCATTTTGAACTTCAGGTATGTGACATGCTATATATATTTATCGGGTCGATGTGAGTGAATTACGAAGGGGTGAGTGAATTCAGGTAGCTCCCGCACTGTTTAAGTGACATTTATACATAGAGGAAAGTGCTTAGATATGTGTTTCAACTTAGATCTATATATTTCTGTGTTATAGGTTCAGATAAAATTGGTTTTATATAGCCTACCCGGTGAATGTGAGTTCCATATGTTATGTTTATGTTTCAAATATTTAATTGTGTTATTACAGATGTGTAGAGTTTCCCCATGTTTAATGTGATTAAGATAAACCATTTTCACCACGCAGTAAATATTATAAAATATAACAAAAAGAAATTGAAATGATTTCCTACGCGCCCGCTTAATGAAATTTCATAAGAAAACATTGATAGATTTGCAATAATTTGATATACTGGTAATAATTTTATGTAATTGTTCAATGGTATGTCTTGATATCATATATTATTTGGACAGAATGTCGAAAAATGATTATTTATTATTGGACCGTTGTGACATAGCATAATAATGTACATGTCAGGTATATGGAAGCATATAATGTACATTTAAGATATGTGACAGCAAAATAATGTACATGTCAGGTATGTTGAAGCATCATCATGTATATGTCAGGTATGTGGAAGCATAACAATATACATGTCAGGTATGCGGAAGAATAATAATGTACATGTCAGGTATATGGAAGCATAACTATGTACATGTCAGTTATCGAAATATTGAAATTCTAGTATCCAATTTCTAGGGCTCTATAATAACTGTCCTAACTTAAAAATAAGATGTATATGATATAGTTTAGAAGCATTACCCTAGTTGTGTGCCATACGAATTTATTATTTAAAATATAATTTTTAAGACACTACATGTATAATGACATTGTACATTAATAAACTTATGAAGAAATGGTTGGGAATTGAATCCAATTTGATATAAAACAAACTCCTGGTCGTATCTCTTAACATATACCAAGGTTGTAAAATGTGTTTCCCAGTCAAAATAATTTTCAATATAGAATGAAGGATCTAGATTATATTTTTATCATGACCGACAAAAAACTACGCACTAGATCAACCGGATTGACTACCTGTTTATAATAGTGAAATTTAGCATTCCAAAAGTAGAGTAGTTTTAAGTGATGTGAGGCATGTGTCTGTTTTTTTTTCAGCACAAGTTGTATCATTTTATATATGGTTAAAATATTAGTAGAAGAATCATGCGTTATCAATTCGTCATTGTAATATTTTATCGGATATCAATAATTGTAATTTAGAATCATAATAAAATCCGAATGACTCTACCAGATATAAATTATCCATTCTTGCTTATTACATTGTTATTGTCGACACTTTGTTAAAACTGGTGCAATATTTATTCTTACATCTTTTTCGTTGTGTGTGATTTTTATTTGTGACGTGGTTAGTTAGGTAGCATTTGATAACTATTAAAATCATGAAATGAACTTTTAATTTCTGAGTGGAACGATGTATTGACATTATAAAACCCACAGAAAAGCATTTATTTATAGTGTATGGATACATTGTGTGCTTCGTTGAAGTTGAATTAGCTTATATTTTGTAATCAAGCATATTGTCTTTCAAAGTACAAAATTATACGTTAAGAATTAACGATTTTTCTAAGACAACGGTTGGCGAAAAGTAAGAGATAAGCATTACACAGTCATCAATACCAAATGTCTGATGTTGATAAAAGTACAATTAGATGATATTGTTTCGATTTTCTTATTTAATTTTGAAGTGAAACGAATGTATCAACAGAACTATTTTTCACGAAATCTATCAAAAGCCGATGTAAAGATTTTTGATGCGAGTATTATTTACCGTTTCAACGTGCTGATACCTGAACAGATCCAGATTTTTTACAACAATTACTATTTGTTGAAAGACTTGTATTATTAATGATGGTATGATTTGAGTTTCGAATTTAAGATGGTTTTTAGGCTTCCATAGTGTCTGAGACACTAGCCTAGATAAAACGATTGGAGGGCAGTGATGAGTTTAAAAATTCGTATAATTTTATAGAAATTGTATGAATAATTGCTGACAATTTTATTGAAATATTATTGGAATTGTACAAATAAAATTTTCTCAATTCAAATGTGTTTTCATTTGGCATGGCTTGCTTTGTAAATTTTGTTTTTCGCCGCGGCTTGCGAAGCAAACCGAGGGTAGTGCGATTACTATGTCGTTCTTAGTTAGTTAGTTTGTGGCCATATTGATCAAACTAACCTTTAAACCTTGCTTCAAACCACTGAAGGTGGTGGTTTCAATAACTCGAAAATATTGATGATTTGAAACGCATCTAAACTATTCTTCGAACCACCTTCAAACCTACCTTCAAACCAAATGCACATATGTTTAATCTACCGACGTTATGTGTCATATATGGTTTGAAGCAAGTTTGAATTGGGTTTGAAGGTGGTTGAATGGAATATATATTTTTTTAATATTGCCATGACCTGAAGTGATTTGAAGCTTGTTTTCAAGGTTGGTTTGATCCGTGTGGCCAAACCCTTAGTTGGTAAGTGGACAAGAAATGTTTCGAACTTGCAACCCTTTTTATTTGTTCTGCACCTAGACTATTCTTTTCAATTTTCTATGAGAGCATCTTTAGGTCGAATCAAAATACCTTTACATGATATGATCTTTCTAGTGATCAGGCCTATAACAGCCCGTCCATGAGAAAAAGTACGGTTATCGACATTATGTAAACAAACGTAAATCATCGGCTGATATTTCTGCCGTATTTGAACCATAGATCTTATAATACTTTAGATTATTCAATTATTCAATTTTATGGTGTGTGAAATTTTACAAATAACAATTAAAAATAGTAAAATTGTACACACCATAAATATGATATGATGAAATCTATAGGTCTCAAGAATCTTGCTTTGTGACTTAATGGTGGAACCGATGAAATAATGCCTTGATACAGTGGACTCCACTTATCGCGAGCAAACTTTTACGGTCCTTGCCTGCGAATAGCGGAGTATATGGCAGTGTCCATTTATGTAGGGGTATACGTTTTTCGGCCAACATTATACCCTTAACTATATCAAAACTATTTTGCTAGGTACGCATGACTGTCTGAAGAATATACTGGAATTAAACTGACATTTAAGAATAGTATACGGGTTAAAAATGATATTTTACACACCATAAAGCTAATATGATGAAATCTATAGGTCTAAAATATCTGCATGGGCGTGTAGGGTGGGGGTTTGGGGATGGACCAAAGGCACTAAAAACATATTTTGTATATTCTTTGAAATATTATTATGAAAGTTATTGTAGTCAAGATAGTTATTTTTGTATATTTCATAAACTATCATTAAAAATATTAATAATATCAATTATAATAATTATATTATGGATATAAAGAAACGCATTTTACTGGATTTTAGTTAAGGTGTATATGTATCCGAGTAACGTATATACATACAAACGGACACTACTGTATACTCCGCTATCTCAGGTTGGGACCGTAGAATTTAATTCGAGATAAGTGGAGTCCACTGTATCAAGCACACATTCATCGGAACAACAATTTAATTAAAAGGGAAGGACGCTTGAGACCTATAGATTTCAACATATCAATTTTATGGTGTGTTAAATTTAAAAGTTTTCACTCGTATTCTAAATAATAGTTTGCTTCAAGGGTATTGAAGATATTTGTTTGGTTTATTCTATAATATGAGTATGAAAGAGACTATTTTACTGGACTATGGTTAGCGGTGTACTTGTGTCCGTAACGCATATATATGTACACTACCGAATACTCTGCTTATCACAGGTTGGGACCGCAGAATTTTGTTCGAGATAAGTGGGGACCACTGTATCAAAGCATTATCTCATAGGAACCACGAATAAGTTTCAAAGCAAGATTCTTGAGACCTATAGATTTCATCATATCATTTTTATGGTGTGTAAAATTTTACTATTTCTAACTCTTATTAGTAAATTTGTACACACCATAAAATTGATAGGATTAACTGAAAGATAAGAAGGTCAATGCTCCAAGTACGGTATATTCCTTAGCCTATGATTAACCGTCGTAAATCTGTTTAATTAGATAACGGTTGTAAGCATAGCTTTGCTCATAGACGGCTTATATAAGCTTATATAAGCTACCGTACTGCAACTTCAATCCAAATTGCAAGAATCTACTTATTTCTCAAATGTGTCAATGTTGGGAGTTGGCGTCGATTTCGAAAACGTCCACTGAATCAAGCCTAAATTCATCGGATCAACTACAGTAGAACCTCGTTAACTCGAGCACGGTTAACTCGAATTAGTACACTTAGTACACTTCAAGTAGTGAATATGTTTGTTGTAGTATATTCTATAACATAGATTCTATTCTTTTGAAGGGTTTTTTTTTTGAAATTCTTGTTTTGTATATTATTAAAATGTCGTTTTTTTTAAAATTATAATTTAATTTAATGGAATACTAATTATCGATCATTAAGGGATGTTACTTCCTATAACATATCCATTCTACGTATCTATGAAAACTACAAAAAAAACTCAATTTTATTATGCTATATATCTTTTATTTATCAGATATTTACAAGAAGTAATTTCACAATGTAAACTGTCAGCTCCGTTTATAACACGAACGGATTTAAACATGTACGATAATTGTTGGAAAACACGAAACACAAACAAGAACAATCTGTTTTTTTATATCTTGTAAACATGAGATTAGAATGTTAAATTCTAAAGATTATAAACTTAGGATTTTGCAATACACATGTATTTGCAAAACATTCAGGAGTGAACGAGTTTTGGTAAAACAGTGATCTCTGAATATTTTGAGGACAATAATTACTGTTTGTAACAAAAAATCTTCTTTAAATACATGGAATTTCAAACATGATTCATCAGAACCGAAGTCGATACACTCAAAATGCATATATAATGTTCATTACTAAACCATACGGCTTATTAACAACCATCCACTTAAAGCTCGAAAAATCTCTCATTACATTTTCATAGATTCTTCAACGTTTAGTAATTTGGCTACAAATTTATATGCTTATACATGTATTATTAAACACTGTTTTTTTTTTCAGTACACATTTTAAAGACACAATAGGTCCCATCCTCAGACCCCGTCCCCACTTTGAACCTTCTCATCTCTGTCCTATGACTATTGTCCCTTCATAATTTTAAACCAATGCAACTTCGAAAAATGCAACATACACACGCATGATAAATTAAAAGCAACTCTATAGCATTCGTGCATTAGGACTAGATTAATATATAGGTAAAACAACATCCTGTACATAAACAACATATAATTCAAATTTCTAGTTAATATCAACAAATTTTAGATTCTATACATATCTAAAAGTTGACTTGTTTAAAGGAGCCCTTCTTCATATAAACTACATTTTAACTGTTTCTTAACTTGAAATATATCAAAAATTCCATCGTAATCAATGCTTATTTTTTCTTTGAAAGACATGAAAGTAATCTATGCTTTACATTCTTAAAAATGAAGATTTCTATACAGATTAATTTTGTATTTCCGACCCGCATTGTATCTAAAACTAAACATTTTCCGACAATGGAAAACGTATGCAATCAAGTTTGAGTTAAGTTGATGAATACAATAATTTTAGAATACACAACACATTATTATAACGCGCATACACAATATAGCTGGAAATATGATACATGTACTTGCTTTCTACATCAAGCTGATTACTCGAAAAGTGACTAGATACTTTCTAAACGCAAAATACTTTTGAAAATGAACACAATAATCTCATTGATAACAATATCAATATTATTTATTTAGAGAATAAACATCGATTTTTAATTAACTTGACCTTTGAAAAATACAATATTATGAATGAATCTGCAACTTGTGTAACAATTTGACTGCAGATGTGTGATTACAAAGAAACATAACTTGTCAATCGACGTTACACGTATTTCAATGGGGTGGAAAATACAACTTATTTTGACCAATTAGTTGCTTTCGTTTTAAACCCAAAACAGATCACATAAATTCAAATGACTACTGAAGCCGATAAAAGTCTCCACATGAAATAGAGTTATGAGTAGATACATGACACATATTCATGTATCTATTAGTCTGACATTATTCCATTTCGATATAAAATTACCACACTTCAATATGTCCAGTCTAAACTGTATTGACGAGAAACCCCAGCTTTTCACTTCCGGAAGTTCCGCCATTTTGGTTATCTTGTCGTCTGCGCGCAATCAGCATTTCCGTTTTCACTCATCTACAAATGTTTCAAATACATCAAACAAATATGACTCTAAAGTCAGATGGCAACATACACATGAGCCACTATTTTTCACACTATACTGTAGTGACGAGGAACGATTGCTTCTTTACTTCTTCATTGTCGAGCGACAACTCGCTTCCGCCACTTCCGGCGGAAGATCCGCCATTTTGACTTGCATGTCGTCTGCGCGCAATCAGCATTTCCGTTTTCGTCATTTGTCCGTTAGATGGCGCTGGCGGCGGCGGCATGGCAATGTCGTCTGCAATTTCTTGCTCCGTTTTGGCGCCAATGGCTACGTCATAGTTGGGTTTACACGCGGGAACGTAATTGAAGGGTTGGACCACTTGAGTAGGGGTGGTGTCTTTTGGCGGGTTGTCGGGGAGTTTGAAGTTTTCCGATGAAACGGAAGGAAATACATCGCCGTTGGGTGAGTTCATGTCATTTTCGATGTCGGAATGGCGCTTGCGCCATACACTTGATTTGGGTTTCTTTTGTTTGGCATCCTCACTGATCTGTGTGGCTGTTTCAGCAGTAGGTGACTTATCGTCATTCTTTTCGGAACTATCTCTCCTAAACAAGCCAAACCGTCTTTTTGGCTGATCACTCTTCTCCTTTTTCGGTTGCTGTTCTTCATCTTTGTCTTTCGTCTTGCTGCGCCGGAACAAACCGCTTCGCCGGATGCGACTCTTTTTACTTCCGGCGGCGCCATCTTCCTGTCCGGAACTGCTGACGTCATTTTGCGACGATCCCAAATTATCGCCCACAGAGCCGAATGCGCTCGACGTCTCACCGTCGTTATCGGAATCTCCCGCTTTGATCGTGTACGTTTTGCGCCATTGCTTGACCTTTTCCGCGCGCTTTTCTTTCAATTTTCGTGCGGTTTCTTCATCGATCACCGGCGCTCGCACTTCCGTCGATGCCGTGTCGGTATCGAGTTTCTCGTAAGTGCCACTTCGCACTAACGACGTCTGCATCAAGCCGGGGCCCGCGCCGGTTGCAGAGTCTTTCTCTTTATTGCTGCTTTTTCCTTTGCGTAGAAAACCAGCTATTTTACTAGTGGTTTGTTTCTTTTGTGTTGGAGCAGCCGCTGCTGGTGGTTTGGAGGCAACAGCTGGTTTAGCTGCCACAGCTGGTTTGGCCAATCCAGATTTCCTGGCTTGAGGCGTTGCAGATTTGTTCGAGGCATCAGTAGAGCTTTTCCTTAAGGTGACCTGCGTTTGTTGACCGTAAGGACTGCGTTTTGTGACCACCGATGGCTTTGCTTGAGGTGACCCGTTATTCTGCTTCAACAAAGGCGACACCGGGCGACCGATCTGGCTGGTTCCTCGGCTAGACGGTGTTCCCGAGCGACTTGTCGGTGTTCCCGATCGGCTTGTCGGTGTTCCTGATCGACTTGTCGGTGTTCCCGACCGGCTTTTCGGTGTTCCCGCGCGATTCGGAGGTGTTCCTGCTCGGGCCCTTACGCCGGTTTGTTCCAAACTGCTGGCGCGTGGAGGCGTGGCCGGTTTGCCGAAGCTTGACCTTGGAGATGACCTTGTAATGCTGCTCACACTTCCGCCGCTGCTCGACCGAGCCAGACTCGAGCTACTTCCGGTTCGCGGCGAACCGCCATTGCTGGTTCTCGGCCCGGGCAGTCTGGACGACTGCGGAAGACGACTGGCTGTAGGTTTGGCAATCTGCGAAGGTTTCGGAATCTGTCTCGGCGAGGCAATCCGCGTTTGCGTTGGTTTCGAAGCTTCAACAGGTGTCGGGTTTGGTTTGAAGACGTCCGTATTGTAGGAATCCTCGATGATGCCCTCGATCGGATCCAAAACGAGGCTGCGGCGGTGCGTGGCGGGAGAATCGTGGTTACTTCCGCTTCCGCTCTCGCCGCTCTGTCTGCGCTTGCGCACATCTTCCCAGGCGCCCGTATAATCACATACGGTAAAGCTACTCTCTTCCCAAGCGCCCGTGTAGCTTTCGACGGTGAAACAACCGTGGTCGCTCTTTTCGCTCTTCGTAGGACTGATCTTTTCAGCACCGGAAGTGCCATCGTTCGAACCTTTGCTGAGCGGCCGCGAGCCGCGGAATTCGCCCGCGCTCTTGCTGTATTTGATATCACTGGAAGACGCTCTACTATACGAAGATAAATCGACCGACGACCGGTTCGAAGGGATTTCGCATGAGTTCCGGTTAGAATTTAGCGGTGATCGATACTGAACGGTGTTCGCATCTGATGACGCAAGGCTATATGAGGAATCCTCTTTGACGAAAGTACCCTGCTTGACTAGCCCACCCGGTGCGTCATAATCGCCAGATTCCGAACGTACGCGCTGCAATGGCGATGTCGGTGAAACGATCTTCGATTTTCGTGCCGCAGCTTGAGTCGTTGCCGCGCTTGGCTTAGGTGATACTTGGGGTGGTGACGTTCTGACTGTAGATGGTTTCTTAAGTCCTCTTTGTTGTGGTACAGACGCAGCTTCCTTTTGTGGCGTCGTTACTGGTGACAGCCGCTTTGCAACTCCATTAGTCTTTTTTTGTGCTGTTGCGCCAGTTTTATTTTGCTCTTTCAGCGATGGCGACCCTCTTCTTGTAACACCGGAAGCTGGTGATGGCGTTTTTGTCGCCACAGCTGGTTTTCGAGCCGCTACTGGCGCCCCTCTTGGTGACACTACTTTCGATTCAGGTGACTTCCAACTCGACGGCGAACCAGTTCTTTTCCCGCCGTTTGCCGGGGGCGGTCGACCTTTGATAACTTTCTTACCGCCACGGATACCTCTGGGACTTCCTTCTTCCTCTTCTTGAGCCGGACGCGGCGCTGGTTTATCACCGGGTTTCATAATACGCGGTCGCGGTTTTGTAACAACTGGCGTTTCGTAATCGTCATCGCGAACGTTCGATGGCGGTGTTCGGCAAATCGTGGTCGATTCGGATTCCTGTGTAGTCACCGAATCGAGATTACCTCGACGTTCCTGGTTCGTCTGACCGTCGGCATTAAACGTCAGGTTGCTATAGGACAGCTCCGATCCCGTATCTCCTCCACCGCCGCCGGTCCCGCCCCCTGTCGACGACACGAGCGATAAACATTCCTGATCGATGAACGCGTCATCTGATACGCTGCTACACGACATCTGATTGGCGGCCATGCATGATAGCACGATATTGGCGTTTTCCTCAAGCGCTTTCGCTTCTTCTTCCGCCGTCATATTAAGTGCATCCGGCTTCGCGTCATCATGGTTACCGACCGGCAGTTGCTCATCGCGATTCGCCGCTGCGATAACGGTTGTGTTTCCGCTGCTGTTTTGCGCAGTCCCAGTCGACGACGCATGAGATGTATTCTTCGTATCAATGAACGCTTCGGGAGTCAAGTACATTTCCGGTATCGCCTCGCGATCGGGCGTGGTGATATTCGAGATAAGCGATGACGTCATTTCCGGAAAGGATTCCTTCATGATATCCGGCATGACGAAATCATTGGATTGCGTGATTTCCTGTGGCAGAAGCGCCGTGGCCTTATTATTGGACGCGGCACTGGTTTCCAAACTATCCGTCGACTGGTCACTGGGCGCCGTTTCCTTTTCGCGCTGGATCACATCTACCATAAATTTGGCTTCCATGCACAAATCCTTCGTAGCCGTTGATATCTGCGAGATTCGAGAATCTTCTTCTGTGGATGATTCCATATTGTAGGTATGTTTTGAACTGGCGCTGGTCGTCATAACAGCATTGGGCGGCGCGTTTTTCAGCGCATCAGTGCTGGATCCCATTCCGAGTTCAGCGAACTGGTTTTCTAAATCAGCGAAGGTTTCAGCCAATGTGTTTGCATCGTAATCGGCACCAGCGGCGGTATTTGATTTGTGTTCTTTTGGTTCCTGGTCAGCTGATGCTGCTGCTAATGCTGGTTGGAATTCTCTGACTTCGCGTTTCGGTGAACCGATAATGTTGTTATTGTTGACATTTTCTGTGTGTTCTTGTTCTGTTTCCGCACTTGGGTCTTGCTGTGCACTTGCTCCCTTATCACTTTCTTGCGCTTGTTTTTCTTGTTGCACACTGGCTCCCTCAACTGGTTTCTCTCCATTGTCATTCTTAGGGACAGTTTCGTTTTCAAACCCTTTCATTTTGGGAACCACTACATCACTAGACGCCTCAGCCGTCTTCTGTGTAACAGGTGTATTATGGAGCGAGCCACTTGGGCTTGGTCTTGCTAATCGCGATAAGCTGTCTTTCCGCTGCTTCATTTTCTTACTGCTTTTCGGCATTGCCGAACTGATACATTCTTCCAACAGGGCACTCTCAGATTCGCTTGGCTCGAAACTCAACGACTCGACACTCAGCGAGCTCAATGAGCTATTATATGAATGCCTTCGCATTGAATCATCGTCGACTTTCAGTGTATCTTTTTTGTCTTCTTTGAGTTCCTTTTCTTTTGGAAGCAATCCTTCTTGTTCAGTGGAACTATTACTGCGATGTGCCATACCCTCATGTTCGCCACTATCTAGCGAACTTAGCGAAGAATTCTGCGAAAAGATCGCCGGCGTATCTTCTAGCGCGTACTTAAGCGGGCTATCCGTGACGCTTGTTTTGACTTCCGGTGTTTTCACCACGTGATGTGGTGACTGCGCCGCGCTCTTATTAGGCATCGGTGTCGAGTGCATCGTAGGCGGATGTTTGAATAACTTCTGCGGAGTTTTGAGTCGCGCGATCGCCGGCGATTGGATGCCGGGTTTACGAAGACCGCTCGGTTTCGCCGGGGTGCTTCGGTTGCTTCCGCCGCCGCGCGAATGTGTGCTGCGGTTGCCGTCTTCGTCCTCATCGTAATCAAGCGAACTCAGCGAATCGTTGCGACTGAAATTCAGCGGTGTGCCTTCCATGCCGTAAACACGTGGTGAGTCGTATCCGGTTGGGGCGGGAGGTAGGTTTTCCGGTTTGCTGATGAAGACAGTCACGTTTTGCGTCGTTTCGCTCGAGCTCGGAGCGGAACCGGATATATCGGCGTCGCCATCATGGGCTTCCTCTTCCGGTATATCGTCTGGTTTAGGTAGATCATCGGGAATACTCAGTGCGCTGAGCGATGTTCGACGCGAGAAATTATAAGGTGTATCTTCGACCGCATACGTGCGAATACCGTCTTCGGCGCCCGCGTGAATGAGATCGTGATGATGGTGCTGTTGGTTTTGAACCACACCACCTTGCGTCGGTACATGGTGATGTTGGTTTGGAGCCATACCCTGTGTCGTCTGCGCTTTTAGCTGCTCTTCTTCCTCAATATCGCCCATTCCACTTAGATCACTGAACGACGTACGACGCGAGAAATTATACGGCGTATCCTCAACCGCATACGTTTTTATTGCATCCCCATCATGTGACTCAACAGGGGGTGGGGGTGGCGGCATTTCTGATTGCTGTGGTGGCGGTTTTCGAACAACGGTGATTTCCGCTGTGTTCATTGTTGAGCTTGTTTGATTATGCGAGTCATCGTCGCCATCTGCGCTGTCAAGGAAATCCCCACCGTCGCTAGGCGGGATACTCAGGGCGCTAAGGCTCGTTCTTCGTGAGAAGTTATACGGAGTATCTTCAACTGCGTATGTCTTGGGCATGTCCGTTTCGCCGAAACTCTCAATTACATCTTCTTGTGTTTTCTGCTTTAATACGGCGGGATCGACGGGTACGGATGTCATGGGTTCAGGCACACTTTTGTGGCGCATTTTCGTATCCGGTTGTGCCGCTGGTTTAACGTTACCGCTGCTCACCGATTTGTGATCTCCGCCACCACATAGACTATTAATATCAGACAGATCACTAAGTGATTCAGCTCGAGAGAAATTCAAGGGCGTTCCTTCAACAGCATAACTCGTCATAAAATCACTTTGAGGCATTGGTTCAACATTTTGTCCGTAGCCAATCAAATTTGGCGGTTTCGTCTCCTTTTGATTTTTACTTCTGGTTTGTGATTCCGCGGCAGTCATATTGGATGATGATTGCGCATGCGCATATCGCGCATTTCCTCTTTGCGCAGACGATACCGGAAGTGACGATTTTGCGCCACCAACTGGTTTTCGCGGCTGCGCAGTTGAGTTGTTTACATTTTGTTTTGCCGTCTGCTTCTTGCTTTTTGGCATTGCGGCTTCAATAGCTTCCGATAAAAGGTCTTCGTCATCGCCGCTGTCGAAGAGGGAGCTGTTGTCGGATTTATCGTCTGCTAGATTGTCGTCTGGTTGTTTAGCAGGTGCTTTGTTGTTTTCGTCGGGTTTGACGGGTTTCTCCATATCTGTACCATATGAAAGATGCCCATTTTGAAAGAAATGTATTATATGTTCATGTATCTTAATGTTACATTGCATAACCTTGTTATCGTTTATTAATTATTGGCAGTTGGTTCAATTTGCCTCATACTTCACAGAAAATAAAATTGATCCAAAAATTTATTATTTTCTTACTGATAATGATCAATCAATATGGAATTATATATTTGTTGGCTTTAATGTACAATTAAGATTTGTTTTCAAATTATAAAAAGTCAAAATACACACCTTTCTTTTCCATTCCAGATTCTTCTTCCATGAAATCGACAGACAGATCCGACAGCGACGTGGCGCGTGAAAACTCCAGCGGCGTACCTTCCGTCGCATACTTCTTAGGTGACTCATAACCTCCATGATGGAAATCCCCGATATTCCTATGCGCAACAGGCGTCGTGTGCGCACGCGGCAATCCCCCTGATTGGTTACCAGTTGGCGTTCTTGAATTGTTTACAAATCGCTGATTGGCTGTTACAACTTCCGGTCGTCTGCTCGTTTGTGATTGGCTGAAAGCCAAGCGCTGTCGGCTGTTCATTTGTTGATGCATTAAACTCGATGATGAGCTATCAGGAGTGTTATTAAGACTGATATTGAGATGCTGTGGCGTCGTGGCAGAGCGCGGGATACCACCAGATGACATTGGCTTTTGCGCTGACATTGGCGCGCTTTTGTTCTTTAGCGCATTATCAGAAGCACTTTTGTGGATTTTCTTCTTTGATGATTGCGGCATTCCGATCATGACGAGTTCGGCGAGTAAGTTCTCTTCGCCTTCAGATACCGACGAATTATCATCGTCATCATCGACGTCAAAATCAACGTCGCGCTCTTTTTCGTCAACGTCACGTGACGTCATTTCCTCTTTGTTTTGTGGCTCCTCTCCTTTCAGATCATCCTCGTTTATTTCCTCAATCGTGTCATTGACGGGACTGCCTTTGGATCCGGTTTTATCGCTCTGCTTATCGCTGTGTGTTTTCTCCGACATTCCGTCTTCCTCACCGAGCGGTATGCGCTTCAAATTCGGCTCCTTCAGTATGGTCGGTTCATCATCGATCGTCAAAGCGCTGAGACTGCTTGCGCAACTGAAATCGGGCGGACACGCCTCCTCCGCATAGATACGTGTCGCTTCCGGTGTTGTTTGCGGCTGCGCGTTCGAGCCGCTCAAGCGCATGGCTTTATGCGCGATTAACGATTGGACTTTAGCCGATGGTTGGGCTACTGGTGGTGGACCCTGTGCAACCGCCCTTTGTTGTTGTTGTTGTTGTGCTTTCGAAGCCGCGTACCCACGTGGTGTCATCGCGTTTCGAGGATTCAGCGGTGGCGTCCTAGCGCCGTCATCTTCGTTCGCGAAATTCGGTTGTTGAGGCGGTGGCGATTTCCTTCGACTTGGACTCGGCGGCATGGTATCGCTTGGCGAATCGGGCAGTTCGCTCGGTGATACGATACCGCTCGTACGCCGACTGTATTCGCTCATGACCGAACTGTGTACTGAGTGTACATCGAAGCTACTCAGCGATCCGATCGAACTGCAGCGCGAAAACATCAGCGGTGTTTCCTGGATCTGATAATTATTATCGAACGTGACGGTTTTCTGACTAACGCCGCTATCATTCGCCTTGCTGTTGCTTCGATTATGCAGTGTCGAGTCGCTATTTACGTCATCTTTCAGCGTATGATTCAGCGCCGATGTATCGAGACTCTGATTTTCATCGATCGCTTGTAGCGTGAGATCACCTGACTTCTGGTTGCCTTGGGGATGTGACTCATTTCCATCGCTACTATGCAGCGAACTCAACGAACTAACACGTGAAAAACACGTGGGTGTGCCTTCCGTACAATATTTCGTCGGTTTCTCACTTGGGCTCGCGGATACGCTGCTATTATCGTTGTACGAGTAAAGCGACGGGACGTTGCTATTTGGATGACTTCCCTTGTCACTAGGTGGCGTTTTCTGTATGGAGCCGTTGCTGCTACTCTTTGATTGGTCCGTGGCGTTGCGACTCAAATCCACCACGGTCGAATTCGTATCGCGCTCCGTGCTGTAGCTATCGGTGATACTCTTGTGTTCCATTTCTGCGTCACGTGACGCGAAATTCGTCGTTTCGTCGCGCGATGCGTCCAAATCGACCGCGCCCACTTGCGCTTTACTTCCTTTGCTGGTTCCGCTCTTCGAATCTGAAGCGGTTTCCGAATTTTGTTCGTCGATCTTGCTGAGATCCGTTAGCGATGTCGCGGTCGACAGGAAGTTCAACGGCGTTCCCTCTGTGCAGAACGTTTTCACGGTGTCATCATCCATACTCGATATATGTTGTTGGAAATGTCTAGCGTGTGTCGCAGACTGAGTCGTCGAACCAGCGCCGTACGCGTTCGAGACGTTTTTCGTTGTTCGTGATTCTTCTTCGGCGCGTTCCAAATAGCGCGTGCTGTAATTGACCGGCTGTTCGTCATCCGGGCGCGGCGCTGAATCGTCAACGCGTTCGGCGTAGCGCACGCTGAAGTTCGTGGGTTGTTCGTCCGTCGGCGTTACGTCAGATGCGTTCCAATTTCCGGTCGCACCGGAAGTTGGAATATTCTGCGCATGTGTGTTTTGATCACGTTTCATCCGGTTTTGTGTCACGTGATGTTGTTGTTTATTGTTATGCGCATGCGCGAGATTCGTGTTTGCGTTCGGGTTGAAGCTCACGTAGTTATTCACCTGTATGGGTTGATTGGGTCTGAACGCAGAATTATAACTGGCAGTGAAAGGCACCTTGCTTGCCGTTGACGAAGTAGGTACGCCATTTTGATTGTTTTTGCCACTTCCGTTATATTTCATGCTATAATTCACTGGCTGTTCATCCTCATTGTTCACATCCGATGTCGCTTCTTTGAGCGATAAATGCAGTTTTTCCATATTCCTCGATAACGACGCCACATCGACGTGCTTGCCGTTCGATTGACTAGAAAGCGGAAGCGTGTATCCAGCCGAAGCATTTCCGTTTTTATACCGTCCCGATTTACTCGGCATTTCGTGGAAGCTCGCGTTCGTTGTTCGGCGCTGTATTGCCGGCGTATTATCGGCCGAATGAGATTCTTTCAATGAGAACTGGGGCGGGCCCATCGCCCCGATATCACCACTTCGAAGCGGTACATGTTGCGAACCCGCCGACTTTCCATCTAAACCCGAATGTTTCGCGACTTCGTTCATGACCTTCATGATGCGATTCGGATGGTGATCGCCTCCATGCCGATCACGTGATCCCGAACGACTCCGATTATTCGGCGAATGATTGCGATAAGGCGAAAGCGCGCCACCGCTCCCCTGGCGCTGTTCGAGAAGCTTCGATGTTTTATAGAGCATCAAGCGCGTGCGATCATGCGATATGTCGGAATGCACACTTCCGACGCTATCTTGCGAACCCGAGCGCGATACAGGGCGATTATTCGGAAGTGACGCCTGGTGGTGGATAAACGACGTCGATACGTCGTTTGTAGGCGGCGGTGGCATCATGTGTGATGACGTCGAGGCCACGTGGTGACCTTGAAGCGGTCCCTGGTGACTGAAGGTCATTGGGTACACCCCAGCGGCATTCTCGGGATACATGAGTTTCAGCCGATTATTACGCACGTCGTGACGTTTATTCGTATGCGTCGGACTATCCGTGGGACTCTCCATATTCTCGCAGGTTTCCGCCAAATTCGGGTCTAGTTCCGCCTCGAGCGCACGCTGTTTGCGTATATGCAAACCAGGCGTTTTCGGTTTAAACGCTTCCTCGTTTTCAAGTCCTAAACTTTTCTTGGCATTCAACAGATTCTTCAGTGCTGCGGCACTACCCATTGAGATCATTTTATGCTTGGAATTCACCAGATTCTTCAGCATTCCTACGGCGTCCATTTCCCACAATGCCCTTTGATCCTCAGCGCACCTAGCGCTTAAATTCCACAACGTGCCACACGCGTTACTCACAATCGTCAAACTGGGCGAGCGCAGATGTTTCAGTAACAACTGTAAACAACCATGATTGCGCAATATCTGCCGATACTCCTCTTGTACCGCTATATGACTCGAAATATTCCGCAAAATCCCGCCGCCATTCTCGATAATCGTTAGCGTCTTCGTTGGGCTCTTATACGTCAGCAGCGTCACGAGAAACGAAAGCGATCCACTCACAGCACAGAATTCAGCCTTGTTTTCACTGCAGTGCGCGCTCAAATTCCATAAAGCGCTCAAAAGGCTTTTTAATGTGGATTCTTTTTCGACCTCCATGGCGGCGAGAACTAAACCGGATACGGCGCCCACGGCGCGGAGGACTTTCTTGCTGGCTAGGTCGGCGCGCCAGGAGAGGTTGCGAAGGACGCTGGCAGCGACCTGAAATGGGGAACGAAAACTTTATTTATTTTCATTAATCATCTGTTATCGTATTGAAGTTCAAATTTTAACTCAGTGTAAATATGCTTAATAAGAAATAGCCAACATGTTCTTAACATATGAAGGCAAAATATTGTAAAATATTGTCGAAACAAGATTTAAACCACATAAACGCTCACCTAAAACTACAAGCGAAACGTTTGCACACGTGAGTAGGTTTTCAGGCAGGTTTGAACTTTGATTCTATTCTTACTACATGTATTACACTCAAATGACGCGATCAACTTAGGTGGATCGAAACTCGAAACGATTAGATAAAACTTTTAATTCTGTAACAACCCTCACCTGTCTCAGATCTTCATTGGGACTCTGTAGCTGCGCTACCAATGCGCACATACACTGCTTCATGCTACACAAGAGCGCCTTATTAGTGCCATCGCCAAACGTCAAATTCGTGAGCGCCATACAGGCATAGCGACGCATTGTGATGTTGTATTGTTCCGTTGTGTTTCCGTTCACTTCCTGGTCTATAAGGAGGAGCTCAGCGATCGCTTGGAGGCCGCCTGTATAGTGGAAAGGGAAAAATGAAGTAAAATGTTTGTGAACGACTTGGTCAACTATTTGAGATAGACCAAGTAAAATCACGGTATATAATTAAGCGAGAATAGCTAGTCCCGCTATCCGTGAAAACCCAAGACCATCATACCAATTCAATGGGAATTTCACATTTTTAAAATGTACTGTATGAAATTTGATTTACGATCATAATGAATCTCTGAATTCATATTTGCCAAGTGAGACATGCGCATAAGAGCCTTGTTCAACCGGTTCAATACTTTAATGATAAAGTTATATGCATACGATTTTGATATTAAGGTCCTTCTAAAGGAAATTTATTGGATATTTACCTAGGGTACAGATAGCGTGCCTGTGCTCCTCGTCGAACGAAAGTTTCATGAGAGCAGCAATCGCAGGGCCAGGGTGATGGTCCATGTCAGCACGACCCGCTTCTGTAAATAGTTTTGGAGGTTTTTAAATATGTACTTTCTGGCTACGGTTTGAGACAATGAACTACGAGCATTTATCATGCCCGGACGCCCATCCAGACCTCAGCGAATGCACTCTGTTTTTAATGCACTATTTCATTTAGTAAGCGAAATTCTCACATAAAGTTTCAAGTTCTAATAATTATGAATTGATCAAGCAGGTTTGACAAAGGGATATTACTACATTTGTATTTCTTTTCAACGGAAAACGGACATATCTTTTTTTTATTGTTGTTCAAAGTTTCTGATCCTGTCATGACTATGTTATCGCTAGAATATGCATTTATTTAATGGAATTTAATAATTATTTGTTTATTCTAATATCCTAATATGGTTAATCGCTCACCTTGTCTCACCCCATCCGCGCCCTCCTCCCTGTCCTCCCTCAGTTGATCCCAGTGCGCACGAATCTGTTCCAGTAACCGCAGCACTCTCGCTTCCCTCCGCCCCCTTTTATCGTCCGGGTGCGAGTGCACTATATTGTGTAGTGCAGCCGAGGCACGTGCGCGGGCTGCTTTGCTTCCGCGGGTTTTACCCAGGAGGCCATTCTCCGAGTCGGAACCGTGGAGAAGTTGAATGAGTAGTGGGAGGCAACCTGTTAGTATTAAAAATATTGAAATAAGTAATTATAAAATATGGCATTGTTTTGACAATGCCATATATCGTCCGGGTGTGAGTGCACTATATTGTGTAGTGCAGCCGAGGCACGGGCCCGGGCCGCTTTGCTTCCGCGGGTTTTACCCAGGAGGCCATTTTCAGAGTCGGAACCGTGAAGTAGTTGGATAAGAAGCGGCAAGCAACCTGTAAATGTCGAATATTTGAAAATAGTAAACCATGAAACAATGCTGTATTTTCAGAGGAGTGACTAAAGGTAGGGTGCAGATAAAACAATATATGTTTATTGTTTTATCTCCGCCCCCTTTTATCGTCCGGGTGCGAGTGCACTACATTGTGTAGTGCAGCCGAGGCACGAGCTCGGGCTGCTTTGCTGCCATGTGTTTTACCCAGAAGGCCATTTTCAGAGTCGGAACCATGAAGGAGTTGAATAAGAAGCGGCAGGCAACCTGTTGTTTGGGAGGATAGAAGTCATTTGAGTAATTTTGCAAAAATATCACACTCAGAATGATGAGTCGCAGACACTTCAAACGAGAAAAGGCAAGAGAACGAAGAAGGAAGTGATTGAGAGTGAGAGAGAGAGAGAGAGACGGATAGAGAGACAAAGAGAGAGAAATAGAGAGAGAGAGAGAGAGAGAGCTAGTGAGAGAGGGAACAGAAAGTTCAAGTCTACTCACATTTGACTGATTGCAATGCATGAATCCTGTAAGATAGAAAGAGTTGTATAAATCGAGGAGAGGGTTGAAACATAGAGAAATCGAGTAATTTTGTTTTGATTATTACCTGACTGGCGCATTGCAATACACGAGTCCTGTGAGCTGGACATGGCCAGCAGCGTCCGGCTCATGTCATCCTTGTCATGCGTTCCCAGCATGGACAGCAGTCCGTACACCATCTCGACCTGTGCATGATAAACAGATATAAATTAAGGATTTAATCAATTGTGAAATAAAGTGTTTTAGAGAGTGATTGCATTTCCGGTAGAAACTCTTTAGTAGTATGCAAAATAGGAGTTATTTATGGGTCGATTTAAAGTTTCGGTTAAGTCACATGTATTCCGTATACATAATCCATTTTAAAATACTATGAAGGCCCCCTACACGCCGAACTGCCCATACATTTTATAATCAATGGTTGTTGGTTGCTATTGTGAAGCCAGTTCTACCCTCAATCAAAATTACCATACCCAACCCCCCCCCTCCCCCCTCTCCGTTGTGTGTCCCCGAACCCTCTTTTTACCACTACTCACCTTCGTGCCCAAATGTTGGGGTTGAGGCTGCAAGGACGAACAAGGTTGTCCGCCAACAGGAGGAACAATGACGCCCCCTAAACCGCGACTTCCACCAACCATATGGTCGCTAATTGCAGGTTGTTGGTTGCTTGTGGTTGAGCTGGTGTTGTTGGTACGAAAGCTCATCACAC
>LQRL01003016.1:3055-23686 GCA_001703475.1 Hydroides elegans
ATAATGTAAACAAAGAACATTTTTCATCATTTCACATTTCATTTTCGCCGGTACATCGTAGTTTTCATTCCAAATTTGAAAGTTCATTAAAATCAATAAATCTACATTTATGTATTGTATTTTTTAAACGCGATTTGCGAGTCTACTCAGTGGTGTAGTGGTTAAGGTGCTCGCCTGCGGATCGAGAGGTCCCGAGTTCCAGCCCGATCACTGGCACATTTTTATTTAAAATTCCTGAATTCTAAGTAAAAGATAGAAGAATTACTAAATAAATCAATTGTTTTAATGCCATTATTTGACAATCAAGTGATTTATATTGTCGATTTCGAATAATGTTGAAGCATCGAGTCCATTGTTCTACCAACTGAGCTAATGAGGACAACTGAATGTTGCGAAATAAAGTTATACATTTAAATGTTTTAATGATGAAAGCATATAATAAAGCATATGTTGACTTGTTTTCAGTAAACATGAAGATATTATTGACCTGATTTGAAAATGTTGCCCTAAAGGGCAACATTTCCAAATCAGGTCAATAATAGAATTCATAATACTTCATGTTTCCTGAAAACAAGTCAACATCTGCTAAATGATTAATGCATAGTGTTTGTTGGTGCTTCGAAAAAATCATTATGCAAATGGTCGATTATTTAGCGATCTAGCTTTTGTTATCAAAATGTTTATAATATATTTTGTTTTTATAACATATTATTACTAGCTTTATCACCATCATCAACATACACTTGTAATCGAATGTATTATTTATTGTTATTATGAATATTGTGTGCTCTGAAATCCTTATATCCTCAAACATGTATTGCTTGCTCTTGACTTGCAACTGTGTTCCATCAGTTCGTCCATACAAATTGTCTTGTGGACGCAATTGACATTAATGATTGTAATTATATTCATTGCTACAATAGCATTATGTGACCATTAAAAGACAGATAAGACAGTACTCAAGCATTACTGAAATACTGCTAGGGGCCATAACTAACCTGTTCTGTATCGCCATTGGAAGACACATTGTTGACATGTCAAGTTTGGCGGGAGTTTGACTTGGACGAGTTTGATACCATTCGCGTAGTCTGTGTAATATCTGATGCCAACATATAAATTAACAATGAAGCATGTCGATCCCCGTGTGGCTAATAATAATTTATTCAGTGTTAATCTTGCATTTCGGTATATATTTAGATACACTATAATAATATTGGTCGTTAAAAACTATATTCCAAAATAAGCGAACAGTTTATGTGATTAAAAAATATATTTTGCACATTATATAAATACAATCATAAATGAATCATTTACAAGCTAAATCTTTTGAGGCAATTGCTTTCGATTGACTTATTTAGACGGAGCGTGGTTTTAACATAAAATTGAATGAAAGAGGTCAGTATCTAATAAGTTTTTTAATATTTCTTCGATTTAACTATTTGTAAACCTTGACTGATTATGAAAGTACAGATGTCCCTGCAAAAACTCGTTGTATAATACGTAGAACAGTTTATCACTTTAATTGTTTGCTTATTGGGAATATGGTTGTTAAAACCAATATGATTATAAGGTATCCAAAAATATACCGAAATGCAAGACTCACACCGAATAAATTATTATTTAGACAAATTTCACGAACATTAGAACCGCCCCTGACTGACAATGTGTATGATTCAACGTTTATAAAAAGTATATATTGGATTATAAAGTTATTAAATATACATGTATTTAGAGATAAGATACACATCCATAACATATCAAAATCTGAAATAATCACATAAAGTATAACTCATGATATCTGAGCTTGAAGTTAATACGTGTAGCTTTTGATCACGAACTTCGGAATTGCTGTTCTACTTAACAAACACGACAAACAATCCAAGCATATGAGGCATTCACAGATTAAACATTCAATCCCCCTACCTTGTGTTATATTCGGATTGTACATATCCTGTATTGACCACTTCAAGCAAGTACTGGTCAAAGCAGCATTGTTGAGCCCTGGAGCTATTGTCGTTGTTAGGACAAAGACGGAATTCAAAGTAGCCCTTGTGGTTTGCTGTGATTTCGACTTCTACATCAATTTCCTTGTATACAACGAAACAGGAATCGAAATTAAAGTTGTTAAATTATGCAATAATAATGATATTATTAACAACATTTTAATATTACAATTATCCTAAGCATCATTATAATTATGGTATATTTTAGTTTGATGTGACCCATAATATAAACTTATTTTTAAACAATCCATCTTAATTTTTCCCTCTTCATATATAGTTTTTAATATTAAATGTTCAAAGTTATAATATTCAATGTATCAATATTATGAGTATCATCATATATTTGTTTTATCTAGAATTATTATGATAATTATAATTGTTATGATTATTGATTTTAATTGATGTAATATAACTATTTTGTTATTGAATAATCATAACAATATTTGCGATTAATAACAAATATTATAAATAAAAACATATATGTTTTTAAAACATTTAAAACAAATGCTCTTACTTGTCCCATTTGGTATGTTTCAACAATGATCCCTTTGGCGTAGGTGCCACCAGCCTCATTTGGTCGTGGATGTGGAACACTATAGGAGTCACCGCATATACCACAACCAGTCCAAATATATTGCCGGTTAGCCTTTTGAACCTAATCGATTGAGCAGCAAAAACCGATAAGATAGATTTGTATAAGTTGCGGTAACCTTGAATATTAGATTATCGGCGATAACGATTTATACTGTGCTTGCTTATGTAAAAAAATCCTGTCCCAGCCTTAGGGGTTCATAAATCTTAAGAATCCGCAAATAAATCGTGCAAAGAATCAAACATGTGTTTATTTTATAAATGCCATGTATGTTAGATATCGTAAAAATGGAACGAAATACAAATTAAGGTTTGAGAGCATACATTTATGCAGACGATAATAAAATAAACACAAACTCACATTTTTTCCGCCACAAAACCCCGACATATCGTTGTAGTTTTTCGGCGGATTCAAATGATCAAAACGCGAATCCCTCCACAAAGACGAGCGTGACGGCGGCTGCCTTAGTCGCCCATGGGCGTTCGTATTGGTTACCATAGCAACCAATGTTATCAGTAAAGGTAACAGGAAGTTGGTAGCCATGTTTGTTTCCTGCGTATATAGCAAAACATATATTTATGATAATATTTGATGTTTATGTTTTATGCTTATGTTTAATGTTTGATGTTTAATCACAGCAAATGCTACTACTGCAGTATTGGAATCGAATAACACTGTTTATTCACAATTGTGAAAAAATACAACGCCTTTTCATATTAATATTCTCTGGACTCATGTTGGTCTTCTAGCTGCAACTACTCTCCAAATTGGAGAAAATTGGGAAAAATTGAAAAATATATTTATTTCCTAAATATGCGCAATGTTGAGAATGAGAGCCAATTTCAGTGTTATTAGATTCCAATCCTGCAGTAATAGCGGAAACATGTATAGTAAACGCGCTTTATAACTTGGCATCGTGCGGGCGTGCGCACGATAGTATTTTAGCGTGGGCGAATTCCGATTTAAGCGTGGAATGCTTCAAGCGTGTGGGCGTGCGAGCGTGGACAAAAATAAATTTAAGCGTGGAGTAATAAGCGTACAGGCGTGGAGTGTTAAGCGTTCGGGCGTGGAGTGGCAAAGTTATAATGCGCGTTTACTGTAGATGGGGGATACGATATCTCGTGCCTACAATTTATAAAATGTCAATACAAATTCATCTTTCTCAAATTCATATTTCTCAAATATCTAGCTACACCACCGACTCAAGCTACCAAGACAGATAAGATAGATGTGCTGCCCATTTTTCCCATGTTAATTGGTCATTTATTTATTTTTCTAATTGAATTAAAAATAGATGATTCTATATAATTGAAAATAACTATACCCTGTTTATCTATGAAATCCAAATTTATGTACTATTTCTCCGATTTAAGATTTGTGTCAGTGATATAAGAGAAATAACGTTATTTTATTTTATTTTTTCTAAAAAAACTAAATCAAGAGCTTCCAGAAAAATCAAAGCAAGATCTATCTAGTATTAATATTTCTCTCTTACCGTATCGAATGTTATCCAAATATATTCACAAGATTTTGAGTGATATCTACGCGTTTGTCTGAAATTAAAAATTGAGGGAGTTGCTTCAAATGATTCGTCACTAAAGGCGTATAAGCATGTTATTAATAAGGCTCTCCCAACAGGGACATGTAATGTTACAACTTCAAAAAATTGTGCTTCTTCGTGATATATAAATGCTCTTATTCATGCAATTACCAAAGCATTGATTGAAATCAAACACTAATGCAGAAGTTGGAAACCCGGCAAACTAGGAAGAATATACTTTATTAGAATATTTTGAAAATTTGAAGATTATATTCTAAACAATTTACCTCACATGTTCAATATATTCATGTAAATGTATATATATAATCAGGGCGGATGTTCGCCATTAAAACTGGTTTCGTTAACAAGCAATTAACTCAAATGTAATCAAACTTATTATTTTTGGAATAATCAATGGGTAAGAGAGTATCGTCGTTTCAACATATATTTATTCTGTTACGGAATAGTTTAGTTATTTTACAAAGAGCTGCTTAAGTAAACATGTTTATCCGAACTAATCGTTGACAGCTCCTGTAGAAAGATTTCCAATTAATTTCATTTAAATAGACCTAATATGAGAGAGGGACCATCTATGAAGCTCACAGAAAATTTTGTTTTAAATGGCTGTTGAAAATATATAAAAAACATCGTTTTGCTGATGATAACAAAAAAAGTAAATAATCTATATTGCTTTTTAAAAGACTTTGCTCGTATGTGTAAAAAGGATGTTTGGAGAATTCAAAGCGTTAACTACTTTAGCATATTTGACTTCGACTTAAGAATTAATCATATCACGTTATTCGGGGTAAGCCGTAGCTTAGGTAGAACCCTCAGTGGTAGAGCCCTTAGTGGCAGAGGTCCCGGATTCGAACCAGTCCCGGTGTGCGTTGCTGGTGATTTCTACAGAGCGGGTGCTCTAACACCGACTTACGGAATTGCAATGGGTATATTCCTATCCCGGAAATCTAAATTTGTCCATTGCCATTAAGTCTAGGCTTTTCCTATCCAAAGGTCTGTACGCGGAGATATTTTCGTGTGTTTTTCGCGTGCAAGCATTCGAAAAAGCGTTCATATGATTTTGTAAAAAAAAATCCATATACCCATATCTTCAATATAGGATTTATTTTAACTTCGTTTAATTTTATTGTTTAGGCGATATTTAGAGCGAAACAAAAAAGCACGGGAAATGCCTGCGAATAAAGAGCGAACGCTCGGAATTAATTCCCATGTTTTAATACAAAATTTGCAATATGATTTTCGCGTGTAATTGAGATAGAAAACATCGAGAAGAAGAAAAGCACTATGATAAATTGTATATAGTAATCTCGTTTATTATTCAACAATCGAATTGTTACGCACGAATCATTTTAATAGAGCAATTAGCGGTCTTCTTTAGTAATAGCACTGAAACTCTTGACATTTCGTTGAAGTGAGTTTCTGACAACTTACAGTCAAGTTCTCTTTCAGGAAACATTTCAAACTAAAATCATGCCATTTGAACCCAAAATCAAAATAGACTCTAGACCCTCAGCCTATTACGATGCTGCAGTCAATTGAATCTGAACTGTTTAACAACACTCAAATGTATTTAATAGAACCATTGTTGCGTTTAACTTGTGTTACAAAAAACAGGGGCACCCAAGTTTTCCTATATTAATTTATATCAATAATTATGCTTATAAGCAATTTACAAAACTAAAGAGCAAAAAGGGAACATGTTATCTATTTCAAAACCCTTGGAGCATGCATAGCTTGAAATATATTTCATTGATTAATGAAACAGATAGGTCCGTTTCACTATTCATTTTATGAGTCGTTTATTGTTAATATATTTCAATTTCCCTAAAATATTTTCAATCAACAAAAAAAAAGAAAAAAAAAAGGTTTGGTGATTTATGTAGCTTACATATTTCCTATTTAAGTATAAAACTATCGTTAATTATTTTCTAATTCAAGACGAGTAATATTCATCATGGTTTAATTCGATTTGTATGATATTTATTACTTTAATTTATTGTTGCTTTGAATCTTGTTTGCTGAGTATTTAGAGTTTGTAAGCCACTACTTAAATCTGCGAAATTGTACACTTTCATTTCGTCTTTGAACGGAGTTTCGGACATATACATATAAATTCCATTGACGTCAATTATTACAAAGAAAAGTGTAAATATCATTCCTAAATAATTTGTTTCTGGTTCATATGTGTACCGGACAAATTGAGGTTTTCCATTAAATACATATTTTAGGTAATATGCTGTCAAAATAAGTGTATTCCGAAAGTGTAATGGATTCATTCTTCTATTAACACTCAATATGTTATGGGATACGTATGGAAATGTATAACCATGGGTTAAATCATTCAACTATTTAATGTTTTCACACGATTAATTTTAAAGAGCTCTACATACATGTAGGTCTCTTAGCCATTCTATGATTAGCTAATGAGAATACTTGACATTTAATATTCGTATGCCTCAATTTGCGTGTATAGGTTCTCTTAATATATGGAAGACCGAACGTAAACCTTATATGAAATGTATCTTTTGAAATTGACAGCAACGTTTGATTACTTTATATCTTTTTATGAATTTTAATTGACCTGTCTAGAATTTGCTCAAATATATATCCAAGAGGTCGTTTTGAATTTTCCGGATGTCCTTGAAATAGCCCAAAGCCTCGTGCACCATAAATAAATGCGCAAGATCTTACGCGTTTTTTTTTTTCGGGTGAACAGAAGAGATTAACTACAATGGTTTTTTTTACAAATGTGGTTTGAGTTTAAAGCGCATAAATTTCGTGATTCGACCTTTTTCGGAGCGGCTGAACGTGGCCTAAGGTCAATTTAGGGAATCTATTCAAAGTCACTAAAATATATATAAACGTACATTAATGTTTTAATAGAATGAAGCAATAATAAAAATGTAATTAATGCAGTAATACGTATTATAAAATTATTGCACTCATTATGCACAGAATGAGAACATGTCTGTTTTTGGAGGGGCGGTCTCATTTTTTTTTTATATACGAGTTTTTTTTTCAATATTTAATTGCAATTCGCGAAAATATGATATGAGACTTCATCAGCCTAGATTTTTCCCCGTTTAAATCACCAAAACAATAAGACCTCTATAAACTTGTATCATTGAGTATAATTTTATCTCTCTGTTTAAAGCATTGTCATGGAAAGTGCGCAAATTTTCGATCGTCTATAATACATGCGTATTTTAAAGAACTTATTGAGTCTCTAGGTATAATTTTAGTGGTGAACTATTTTTGAAAATCGAACTTGAAATCATCTATATTTATAATTTGGATAACATAATACCAAAACACAATAATTTTATTTTTGTTTGGTTGATAGTGTATTGAATAGGTTACATCATAAGCTGTGCTCTTACAAATTTAGTTGTTATATTATTTTTAGTGAAATGTTGTTTTTGCTAAATTCTAAGCAAAATTAACTGGCCACTTATTATTGTTCATGAATGTAATTTATATATCAAAATACACATTTATTTACAAAGAAAAAAAGGCTATAGAAACCGGGAATGATTTATTTATTTCTCTTAATTACCCACAAAATGTGACTTTTGATTAAAATGAAAGTTCACTCTAATAACATGACATATGCATAATCAACATGTTTGCACTAAATTAATTTGTTCTTATTTCTACGACACATTTTTCAAATAAACGGAAAACCGTATCCATTCAAAATTCAATGTTTATTGTTCTATTTTAGTCTTTATCATATATCATCAACGTCTTTCTGATGTAATTCTTTTGCGCACAATATCAATGTTATTCTCATATCTTCTTTTATACGTTCATATCTGAAAAAAGAAGATTAAACAATGATTTAGATACAACATAACACAATGTCCGATAATAATATCAAATATCCTTAATATATCATAGAAAAATAATAGAGATATAAGAGCGCATGGTTTTGTCATTCGTTTAAATATTTTGAACACAGATACATCATATCATCCCGATAATAAAAACATTAATAGAATATTGATTTTTCAAGTTTCATTATTTTTTTCATTTAACTCAGTGACATAGAGTATTTCTTTCTGGTTTTTACACAATCAAATCAAAAGGAATATCATCCAGCATGCATCCACCTAGCTTATCTTTTAAAATATAAGTACATGTAAATTCTAAAAGGCTCCTTACCTTATTTAAGTACATTTCCCGGTCATTTTCTTATTTCTTTCCGACCTTGAAAAGGTCAGGCATTTGGATGACGGCATCAAGCATGCCACTGTTGCGCTTGGCAGCCATCATGTTCGAACCTGGAGAAAATGTTCTATTCTTGTATATCTTGGCAATGAGATAATGATATATAATTATATGTGGAGTGAAGGTATCGCTTTTCTATTCAATGTAAATTTTAAAAAAGAGTAATAATAATTTACAGTATGTGGCGCTAAAACTCATTTGTAAGTGAATCCCTTAGTTGTAGAATATACTGTAGTGTTTTTTTTCGGTTTACTTCTATAACGATTCATCGAATCAAAAGAGATGATCGTGGCAACGTGTGTTTTTCTTACTATGTCCGTTTCAACAAATTAACTACTCATTGCGAAATGCTACATATAATGCATTAAAAGGTCTAGATAGCTAGCATAATACTTTTTTATAATGCATTTAGACAAAATATAGCTAGCACATTACTTTTTTTCCAACTATATATTTTTTGAAGATAAATGATCAAACCTCCAAGGTCACGTGGCCTGACGAGCATCTTGATGATTTGCGTCGAGTGGTGAATGATGGCCTGAAAGGGAAAAAAAAACAAATGAGGGTTTTCAAAATACATACATAAAAATGAAGTGCACAAATCTGTTCATTGCAAATCCTATTTTTGAGTAAAGAACTTTGAATGTTAAGTCAAATACATGTTTTTGAACTAAACAAATTTGTGCACGAAACAAATTTATATCTATGAAACATTGAAAGTTATTCAAAACAATGTTATATTCTATGACATAGTCACCATTGTCTATTCAATTTTTGTCTGGTTCCCTCATTAAAGCAACATCTTTCCTTTTCATTCAATGGCACTAAATCATAGCAGCTTTGGTCTAGATATGTGCTCATTCACGAAACCATTCATATATCATTACACACAATACCGTCGCATGTCTATTAATGTGACATGTTTATTCATCTGGCTGCTAGTCAAAATAGATGGCCACTGATTTATACATCCCAGCCTTCCTGTTTTTCATTCGAAGGCTTTGCTTATGATTGAACAATAACTATGATCCAGATCTATCAAGGCAATTTTTACTTCGTACGTTTATGCATTGCAATTATTGTAAATTGGTGATCTATATCTAATTTATGTTTCCTTATATGTGCATGTTAACAATAAACCCTCGGAATTCATTCATAAAGAACGCCTAAATTGTAAAGCGGTTAGTTCAGGTCATGGATCTGTAAATAATCGCTATATAAAAAAAAACGATCATTATTATTTATTATTATGTCTCTTGTACTTTGTATGTATATATATTATATTAAACTCTTCCATTAATCATGTAGACATATACTTGCCGATTTACAGTCATGTAAATTGTAATAGTTGTCGACCGAAATGAGAATCTTGCGCAAGAATATTAGTATCTTAAACGCGAATATGTTATTGATGAAAGACTAAACAAATTTTATACGAATAACCGAATAAACGAATAAACGAACAACCAAATAAACGGACAACCGAACAACCGAACAAACGAATAACCGAATAACGGAATAAACGATAAACGAATAAACGAAAAAATCGCTACGCATAACCGCAAATTTTGACACGAAAGATTTTGCCTACGATAGTCCACTTTGGAGTGGTTTTTACTGTATATTGCGATATTTCGAAAATCAAAGATATATTTATAGTGTACCCTGTATCGCTGGATTCATAATATATTTTCCCCAAATCACATCAATCATTTTATTCGAATTCACAGGAGATTACAGAGGCCAGTAAAATGGCTTTTTGTAAATTTACGAAGCAATTAACCATATACTCACCAGTCGGTCCTGCTCTTGCAGTTCGTTAACGAAAGGAGCGGGCGTCACACTGCCTAGCAACAGGCAGAGAGCGCATACGGCCGCCGTTACTATGGTGCTCAAGTTTCGTGCCATTCTGAAAAAAAATGAATCAGGTTATTTGAAAATGACTGGGGTTTTTTATTTTGAATACGCCATAATCGGTCCATCAAATACGAATTTGGATCTAAAGATTGAGAGTGTCATCAAATTGATGTCTTAATCAAACAGGTTTTTTCTGCCTAGCAACAAACAGAGGACGCATACGGCCGCCGTTACTGTGTGCTCAAGTTTCGCGCCAAAGTGCTTATGAATGGTATGAAATTTCGTATCACTTGTTGTGTTTCTAAAGTTATGTGCGTTTATGTGATTCCCATTTTAAAACACAGAATAATAAAGAATAACGCCTGGAAATGCTTTCCTTGTTGCCAGACCCTTGCGTAATTATGAAATACGAAGGAACTAGTGAAACACTGCCTAGCAACAAGCAGAGAGCGCATACTGCATCCGTTACTAAATTTCGCGCCATTTCTGAAAAGTGATCAGCTTATTTGAAATGGTTTGGGAGGTTTAATTTTGAATAAGCCAAAATCGTTTTAGCATATACGAATTTTCGAATTCAGGATCAATAGTGTATTATCAATTTTGGCAGGTGTTCAAGTTTTTAAAATGATAGGTGCGAGCGTCACACTGCCTAGCAACAAGCATAGGACGCATACGGCCGCCGTTACTATGGTGCTCAAGTTTTTCGCCATTCTTAAAAAAAACATATGACAATGATTATAAATACATCGAGAGATCGATAAGTCCACATATTTGAAAATTCAGCAGTACTCGCTTAGCCTCACTCACGCGCATTTCTGCGAGCTGAAGGCGCGAGTACAAATTCGTATAATCAGAAATTAATGTTGAATCGTATTTTTTATCAGATTGGTATTCAAATGCAGAATGTGGCGACTGCAACCGATTGTAGAACCCTTATTGTTTTGTCATTAAAAGGAAGATGCTCGTATTTTCCTTACTCTGTCCAATTTATATATATTTGTGTTTTGTCCTATTTATATATATATATCGTTTGTTATGAGTGGGAGGCATTATCTTAATGAGTCCCGCGACCTGGATTATATAATCAACATGTACATTGTGAGTAACGTGTTCATATATACATGGGTATATGATGGGTTGCGCGTGTCAACGATAAATTGAAAGAATTGAAAGAACATTGAAAGAACATTGAAAGAACAAGGTCTATCACGTTATCACGTAATGATAACAATTTGTTATTGTTTACGTGCGGACACTAAATTCAAAACAGACATTGACTCGAATGAAATTTGGTTTTTTAAATGAATCATTGTGTACATTAATAAATACTAGTAGAACATGGGAGTTGAAATGTGTGGTAAATTCTGTTTGTATAAACCATTTCAACCGAGTTATTTTAGGGTAGAAAGTATGTTTTTTTTCGTACAAAAGTAAACGCAATTTAGGTGACTTTTTTTTATTTTTAGGAGGCACATCTTTGCCACTCAACCACTTTAAAAGGGTGACGAAAAGGCTAACCAAATTAGAACATTAGAGCCATCACTAATTATACTAATGGTGCACCCTTTTCATTACTCCTTGCCTGTTACTTCAAAGAATGGAGCCAAAGGACCAATTGTTTTACCGTCGCATGACTGAGAATACAAAATAAGCAGGAAATCTCCGTTATTCTTTTTTAAGCTTTTGTATAAATGAACAATCTACTGAATTTCATTTGTTTTTTGTTTTATATTATAGCTCTTATAAGAAATGAGCAATCTACTGAACTTCAAATTCCTTTACAAAATGTATTTGTTTAGCTTTTTAGAAATGAAAAAAAACCTACTGAACTCATTTTAATCTCAATTGTTTAAGCTATGAACAATCTAATGAGCTCCATTCTCCCTTTTATAACTTATTTTTAAACATTGTTTCGGAGTGTGTAGAGTGAGTTATCACTTCTCGCGATTGCATGAACTGTGAACAGTGAAAATCGCAAGTGGCGATAGGAATCGCTACTTTAACGTAACCGCTCCTGGAGGTCTTATCCCTGAGGTCCCCCACCAAAACATTACAAGGTCTTAAGCCTAATTCATTTATATGAGACATCATATGTTTTTGTATATATGTTCGCGGCTTTTTCCCGAAGGATATTATAGCTTATTTACTCATTTGCGATTACTCTATTATCGAATTACCCTGACACTATGAACGCTGTCTCAGTTACAACGCAATAAACATATGACAGTGCATCGTACGACACCGTACAACCATTTATCTAGACTTTTTGACGAAGAAAATGGTTGAAGGATTTGTTTTATGACAATTTTAAGAAGAGCATTTCGATTTGTTTTACTTTTGTCCGAATATATATATACCGATCTCGATTTTCAACAGCAAAGTGTTAAAAAAAACTTTAGGGACTCTGTGCATAGATATGTTTGATCAATATGTACAGTACATTTTTAGACATAATTGACTGTCCACATAAATCATACGCAACATTTTGCAGATAAAAAAAATATATTTTATTAAACCGCATAAGACAACATTGATATTACATTATGCATCCATTTTCTCAACAACAAAAAGTTTATTTGTCAAACAAACTGATCTTTAAATCCACACCTATATCACTTTCTTGCTAACACACTTTTGAGTGCAATGAAGTGATAGCCTCCTACCATAGCTTTAGTTATATTAGGAAGGGGGCTTTACCCCAGAACATGTTTCTACAGTATCACATCCAAATTTCCAAACATAGTGTTTGTTATTGCATTAACACTCCAGCTCGCCTTCAATTACGGACCTCGAAAACTGTTAAGAATTTCGGTCGTAACCATTTTCCCTCCCATCCACAAGAAAAAGAGATTAAAAGCTCCCCTCCTCCCTTTCAGTAATCCCACTATTGTTGCCCCACAAGGCTCGATTGTGGGCCCTACTACAAATTGTTCCTTAAATGCCCCTCTATTTTCCCCTCACCCCTGCTAATGACACAATTGATGGGCGATAATTGAAGAACAAAGCTTTCACGACTATTGCCTTGGCGCTCAAAATGTCCTTTCGTCTTCAAGTTGCTTTTAATTATATAAGAGTTCCGGAAGTGCCGCTCCTTTCATTTTGAGCAACCATTGGTATGTTGGTACGTTTAAGAAAAGAAAACGGCGAAATGTGAGCGATGTCTCAAAATGTTGGTTTTTGTTTAATACGTAATGATTGGCAGTTCAAATCGAGCTGTAAGTTGTTGAACTGGCTGTAGCGTTCTGATATAAATATTTGTTGTTGTTGTTCTATTTGGTCATTTTTATTTTTAAAAAGCACAATTAGAAGTTTTGTTTTTAAGTCAATTAAGAGAGGGTCACAAAATTAAAAGAGAACATAGACATATCATGCAACGTCTATTCTATTGACCCTTTGAATTCCTTGAAGCAAATGTGCTGCTGTAATAGGTGATAAGAATTATTTTATCCCTGTATAGGGACGGGGTTAGCTGAGATTCTTTTTTTTTTTTTTTTTGCTTTTTTTATTCGCTTTCTCATTTTCAAAAGAAACTATTTTCGTTTCCGCACTTTTATCAAATGTGTTATTTATATTGGACCCGAATAGGTTTAAACCTAAGATGCATGCGATGATTCTGAAAGTTTTTAACAATTTGGTCCATAGTATGATTTATGAAATTAACAATACCTATTTAAAATATGCTTTGGTATTATATGATCATACGCTTAATGGGGGCCTGGTATACGATCCCCTCTAGGAAATATTATATCAGTACTATTAACGATTTATTTCTAGTTTAGCTTTAAAATTAACAAAAAGGAACAACGCTCACCGAAATCAATTTACATTTAAATTTCGGAATCAGGGGAGCAACACCGATGTTTAACAGACGTTTACCGACACATGCTAAGAATTCTATATCTTAAACATTCAGTGTTTCTAAACGAAGACCAAACATTTAAAGGACTAGAATAGCTTTAACAACAGTATCCTAAAAAAAACATTTACCCAAGGGTTGTTGAACCCTTTGACATGATAAGACATGGTGCTTCAACTTTATACTCAGTTTAATTGAATTATAAACCAATCATCACCGGTAAAACCAGCGGAACTGGTAGCCATTTATGAAATGCACCTTTCTAATAATTCGCTCAAATTACTCCGTCGCCACTATAAACCATTGCAATTTGGCATCCATAGCGATATGACTATTTTGTAATCAGCATCGATTATTAGCAGGGATTTAATGGCGCTTTGACCTTCTTGCAGCTGGTTGAAATATGACAAAAACCGAATGTGTAATTTAGACATATCAATAAATAGGTGTCTACTACATCGAGTCATTATTGGTATCGGTTCATTTCGGTTCGTGCGGTGATAAGCGGAAATTATGGAATCTAAAATTAAATGTCTTGGTCAATGAAAATAGAGTCGAACGTGTCAACATAATGATTATACGTTAGTCCAACTTATAATAAAATCTAAATATAATCATAATAGTACTATATGGCCAAGAGAGTTCTCAAAAGTAGAGGTGAGGTGGATTCTAGATTTGGAAACGGGAATGAATCTGAGAAAAGTGTATCTCGTTTTAAACGGTAAGGGGCGCGTGTTTGCGGAAATGTCTACGATCGCGGCGAACTTTTATAAAAAAAAGATAATGTAAAACCATCAATATATTTAATTTATTTTCTTTGAATTTCCCAGCGACCGCAGACAATCCCTTAAGCATGGTTCCTTACCAAAAGACCGACCGATGTCACGTCATAGGTATGTGTAGAACGATATATTCAATTAATATTCCTAACATAGTTGACTTGTCATGGTGTCTTTTCTAATTAAACTGAGAGCAATAATTTAGGTGTGTCAACTTGTTTAAGTCTCGAACACATCCGTTAAAAAGACAATTAACATTTATCTACTTATCGCTGGCCCCATGGGTGCGACATGATAGGCGCTTACGAATCTTCAGGTATTCCTTTGGATCAGAATGAAGTTGTGATGATCTTGTACTAGGACTTGCACCGTAACTATGAACAGCCATATTTTATAGATCAGTTCATGAGTTACATCCCATTTTATTTCGAGATACTCTATATTCATTTCAAATGTCCATATTTCTGGATATTGATAACAAGGCACACGACAACACGTCACACAAGATCATGAATCAATTTATGTTTATTGGTTTTGAAATATTGTTGGTTGTTGTCGTGTTTTTAACATAAACAGTAAAACAACGCAATTGGATTTTTAATTTGGCTAGCATGTCGCTACTCTTGATGTATATATGTTTTGATATATGACAATCTGAAACCTAGATTCTATCAATATTAACAAAATGGTGACGTTGAAACAAAGCAAACAAAACAAAACATTTTTGTGAAAGTGGAATGAAGATAACTTTAAATCGCTCTTCTAGGTGGTCGAAATAGAGAAAGCGCTTATGCAACAGGGTTTTCTCATCTCTGGCGAGAGCAAGAATAACGTTGTGCCGACGACAAAATGACATAAAACCTTAGATCATATAGCAAATAATTGCAACGTGTTTTGAACGTCACGTCTTGTTGTGATGTCCTAAGAACAACCCTTGCCTAATCGGGTAACCTGTACTGAAGTACATGGGATTTACTCGAAATGAAAATGTCCCCGAACTCAAAGGATAAAAGTCGTTGATATTCATTATGTAACTGGCGATATATTTAAGCTTTATACAGTCTTGTACCAATGCACATTTTGCGTTATATTTACCAACTCTAGAGTTTAAAACATGTTGAAAGGTGGTAAAATGCCCATTTATGTTCCTAGTTAAGATAAAAATGCTTGACCAGATAATAGATAAACTAGAATAAGAGAAAAGTACCGACTACTGAAAATAATGATATAAAAAAATATATTTTAACAGGGGGATGAAATTATTTCAATTGTGAGGAGAATTTATAACCAAGTACATAAGTAGATAAATGGTAAATAATAACCAATAAATGTATATTAGTTTTACCATTGAACTTGATTAAGAAAATATTGAATAATGTAAAACACGTGTTTTGCATGAGCAGTAATATTATAGTTTACCTACAGTTTTTTTTTATAGTGACCATCCAAAAACTGTGCGCTTTCCACTATAACAAAGACGGCTAGGTTTTTTTAATTAAACTTCAATTACATCGCAATTTATTGTACCTTTCTTTTTTGCCCTTTTTCAAAAACTACAGATGTAAAAGAAAACTCATAATAAAGCAGATGCTCTATCAATTTCAACCGTTTCAACCATAGAATCGAGTAGTATATAAAAGGGAAAATGATTTTAAAATCCACAACAAATTATATGTTTAATTTAGTATGCGAACAAATATTCATAAAGACAGTTAGCATCAAACGTAATATACAATGCTATCCATGAAAATGCACAAACTGTATATTCGAAGAGGTAGTCAATCTGATTACAGGGCTAAGCAGATTAATGTAGTTATTTAAAGGTTTAGACAATTTGCGGAAACATCTAGCATCTTAATGTATACTCTTAATCAATGCAAGTTGCGCTCCCTAACGGAAAATCCATGTCATCATTATTATAGTGACAAAAAATTAGGAAGACACCCTCGACCTATGGCATAATGAATGGCTAGATTGAGTAAGGGATAATGCAACGAATTAATAAAGCCAATTTGTTCACCAAAGGCCGATACTTTTGTGAATGGAAAATAGAAAATAGGATCATGTTCCTGGCAAAAATATAAATGCAATGCGAAAAGAAGTGTGAAATGTGGCCTGTGAGCATCTTCTTAGTTTTGAGAAAATTCAAACTAATACTAAAAAAAAGTTGTTTAAAAAGCTGATGATAAATTGTGTATCCAAAAGACTAATAGTTGCATTTTCATTGTTGTCCCATTACGCCTCAAAATAAACTCTTACGCGATGGTCGTGAGCTATTTGGATAGGTCTATTCATTTTATCACTAAATCGTTTGCGTACAAGTTAAGGGTTATTCTTAATAACATCTTTATTTTGAAAGTTACAATTTCCCGTTGTCTATTCATATTGACGTGATTTAACCTAGATGAAAGTCATATGAGCAAGTGCGCCAATTCAGCAAAGCTCTTAAATTCTTTTAATCTAAAAAATAATAATTTAAATGCGCTTATAACATTGATATTATTTTATCGGTAGACACCAAAGTTAAACGATCGAGTAAATCAACAACAATTTTAACAAACTATGTGAGACAATCTGTTGCAAAATAACATATATGAATAAGTCATCTTCTCTTATCTGATAAATTATGATTGATTTTAATCTAATAATGTTTAAATGCTTACCTTGAAATGTGTGTCTAAATGCTGTCTCACGGAAGTGTTGATATGTTGTGATCGCTTAGTTACAGCTCCTGAATGTTTCTAGACCTGTTATGTTCCAACAACTTAGTCTTATTCAAAATAGATTTCTTCCAAGTTGCGACTTTCGCTCACCAATATATTGCACAGGAGCCCGCACTACTTTTTTGTCACTTAAGTGTAGTAATCTTCTGTCATAATGAGTAAACACGCCCTGGGTCCTCCCTTTTATACAGACCCCTATTCTGTCCAGGCTTTGCTCGCAGTTTCACGCGCTCCGTAAAAAACAAGGGTGAGTGATGGTGAAAGAGCACCTTACGAGCTTATCTTTTTAAAAGATACTTTCAAGATTATAGAAACGCCTAAATGTCTGTTGACGGACGAAATTTTTCGAACGTACATTCCCAACCTTAATTCGCACAAAAGTTAAAATTTCAAAGTTATTCCATCGTAATAAAAATAATATATGTTATCTGTAAATTGATATTTAAATAAATATTTATTTGAATAAATAAAGTTAAAGAGAAGTGCTATCGAAAATTGGGGTCGATTTGTTTATATACAGCAAAAGTGTTATACGGTTTGTCAATGATTAATTTCTAAAATAAAATTCCAAATTTCAGTTGGGCAAACCAATGCTGCACTTAATGTCAGATAAAAGGAGTAACATCTCAGATGGCTTGGAAAAAGTGCACACTTTTGCGTATATTTGGATCTTCAAAATGTTTTTTTTTTTCATTCGCACCAAATCAAATAGAATGAAGTTGATTCTGAAATTTGTGGAAAATGAATCGCTGAGTGCTCTTCGGTGATGGTGGCTATGTCAAAGGAATTTACGTTAATTTGCGTGCGTAGGTTTATAGCGCCGTGTCTGAATGTAAAAAGGGTGACATAGTGTGATGTCATATTATGTCGCGCGTGGATGTGTGTGTGTGTTTTCTTTTGTTTGTTGGTGATCTATGGTCAAGAATTGCATAATACGTACTCATGTTGAAAGAAACGTGTAGCGGAAATAAAAGTATAGATGATAATTTATATGTATATAAATACATTTACATGTTTTTTGCCTATTCATGAGAGTGATAGGAATATCACCTTTATAGATATTGTTTATCTGAGTAATCTAAAGACCGCTGTTGGAAAAATTCAGTCTATCTTATGACCAAGTTTCATAACAAACCACTCAGTCTATATGTTGTGCAGAATCCTTCTATAGTGTTTGTAATGAAACAAAAAAGAAATCCTATATGGTTGATCAATATGGGTAATACATGTCATATCTTTTTGTCATTTTTATTTAAATCGTAGCTTTTTTCGGAGTTCGTGTAAATTATTTTCAGTTATGGATCTGTTACAAAAACAGCATATATAAACTGTAGACCGCTGTCGTTGATTATTTATCTTAACTACAATCATTATTAATTATCGGTTTTCAGAACGCGACCAATTGATGACGTCACCAATCTATGACGTCACTAAGTCGCTGAATGTTTTACGCCTGCGCAAAATGTTTGGGCGACGACATTCGCACTTTGTCACCCTTTCGCAATCTTAACACACAACATTTCGCTAACATTTGCAAACAATAAAGCTGAAAGGGGTGAGATAGAGCAAAGGTGAGATAGAACGAAGGGTGTGAGTAAAAATAAAGTTGAGAGAAATAACGAAAGGGTGAAGGGAAAGAACCGGTTGAATGCTTTATTGAGTTTGGCGACTTACGCCATCACATTGAATCCGTAATCATCAAGTGAACCCTGTGATGCAGTTTGTGATAACATTATAACATAGATTGTTGGCCACGTAAACGCAAAGAAAGGGTGCGTTAACATAGCTAAAGAGCGCGATGTGATAGTGAATAAAAGTGAAGAATTGCTTTGTTTTTATTCAAAAAATGACAACAAGCTTTCGAGTAGTTGTAAGGTTTGAGAGCATGCGGCCTAGCACTTTGTTACATGGTATTTGTGAGAAACGGGACTCCGATGTTCTTTTTTTTTTTTGCGGAAAATTGTTATGTTAACGTTATCAATAGGCATAAACGAAAAAAGGTTGAAAAGTTACTAGCGTGTGAATCGTTTCAAGAATTTAGAAGATGTATAAAACACTGTACCAATGTTACTCATCGAGTGTATTCGAGGGGTGATAAGGTTAAGTGACAAAATTCGAGAAAAGCAATCACTTTCTTAGAAATGTCTCTTTAGCTTACAAAGACATTGTTCTAACTGTCGAAGCTATTGCGACAAGGAAGGTTTTTGTGTGATTTGCTTGTGACAAAATTTACGGCTTTTCGTCCAACAAATGGTTCTCTTTTTGTCACGGTGGTTCTTGGTGCATTGTTCATAATTCAAAGACGCAATTAACGGAGCGATACTCGACAAAAATATTAATGAATTGGTGATAAAAAATGTATTTGTCTGTGTCTGTCAGGAGTGTTTAAGTTAAAGGTGCTATTTGGAATTAACGCGAAGTGTTATTTTCGCGCATTATTTTCGCGCCTTAATAATTTCCCACTCGGCAAGGGACATCGAAATGACGAGCGTGTCAGGTGTTACATCAAGAGGACAATATATTTTCGGTCTATGTGAGAGTTAACTAACCTCCTTTCATATCCCGATTATAGATTAACGCCCATGTTATGTTCAACTTTGACGTGACGTCTGTTCAACGTCTTTTCGTCGTCTGTGACAAAAAAGGATCCCCGAATAAGTTGTCATGGTCCTCAATGAGTAATTGGAAACTTCGAAAATTAATATGCTTAATATATTATACAATTTTATCTGAAACTTCTTATGGTTGAGCTTAAGACCACTCAACTTATCACAAAAAAGCTACATGTATATTTAGGCAGGTCTCTTAGATTAAATGATAGAGTTGACCGACTTTACTAGCCTTTTTGGAACCAGCTGGACCCTCTTAATTTTCCCCAAAAATCATTTTGGAGGTCTTTAATCAAACTTTTCACTTTCTCCGATAACCCACAAATACACCCCTAGAAACTAATCTGGAATCATTCGGTTTAGTGACCCATATATTGATAAGTACAAAATATAATTATTTAACATTGATATGTATTGAATAAGC
>LQRL01003023.1:0-11839 GCA_001703475.1 Hydroides elegans
TATATAATTTAAATAAATTCTTCAACCAAAAGTTGGCATTCGTAAATCCGCCAAGTTTTGTTACCAGTTTCATAGCGTTGTGTTTGGCCGAATCCTGTCACATAACACCGTTCAAAATCATCATCTTTACTTTTCATTGGCGGAAGACAAATAGGCCAAATTGAGCTTTCATTCAGATTAAGTGGACGCCATAATTTCAGCAACAATATATCATTTTGCACGTCAGTGTAGTCAGGGTGCTGAATTGAATTTTCCACCAAAAATGCCTGCCCGAAACCTCGTAGAGAGGAACCAACATATACAACCGCTTTCCTATTAAACCATCGTTATCAATAAAATCACAATGAGTAATAATGATTCATTGTCGCTTCATAGGTGTTGGCATTTGCAATATTCAATGTGCAAGTTTGACCTAAATTTAAGTTAAATTGATAAGTTAAATATGAATTCAGAGCCTACCAATAAAGAAGATCATGGTGGCAATGGGCGGCTGACACTATCCATCGTTCATTCAGAATCGATCCTCCACACAAAAAGGGTACTGGGTTAAGCTGAAACCGTCCCAAAACTGATGTTTATAATATATATATATATATTGTATTTAAAATGAATGATATAAAGTACATACAATTCTTCAGGGGGGGGGGCAAAAAACATTAAGGTATTGTTTTTCTGCAAATGATATTCAATTTATCTAATTTTGAAATCGATTAGATATAGTTTATTATGAAAAGCATTTTTTAAGCTCAAATAAATATATCTTGTATGAACCATTTCTTATTATAACTATGGGGTGGACAAACATTGATATCTTTTGTATTTTGCTATGGCACATGTATTCTTATTTGCTAAATTGTACAGTTCTAAAATTAATTAATAATTTGATTGATTACGTTTTATGCAAAAACTGTTTTTATCGTTTTCCTGCTTTATATGCATTCTTTAGATGAATATATGTTTCTAAACTTGTGTAATATAAATTAGTAGGGGAGTTGGGTTAGGCTATATATAAGCAACTCGATTACATCAGTTCAGTAATTAAAGCATGTCTGTCGGCAACATACCGACCTTCTCTGTGTTATGATATAGATATATTTACAGGTTTACATGTCATATCTATTCAATATTCAATATCTAATATGATCCATTAGAAAATAAAAATTAGAGTGTCTCCTGTTCAACCAACGTTAGTGGATATATTGGTTTTGATTTGTCTGTTCATGTTTCGAAAGTGAACTGATTGAAAAATATATGCTTTTTATACGAATAACTTAACCATTTCAAGAATGTAAAGTTGTTACATTGGCGTCGTTATATGCATATTCAAACATAAGCTCCTAACTCGAACATGCGGAAAACAACACGTTAACAGCATATCCAACAATCCTGACAAAATATGCTTGTGGAAACCAAATGGAATAGAAAACTTATCTCTAAATAAAACTAGCTTTATATATGGTGCTATATAAAATATCTAAAAACGAACCAATATGATATAGCAAATGAAGTTATCTATAAATGCTACAGTTATTAATTTGTTATATCATAAAATGATAATATTGATATATTTAACATAGTACGAAAACGGTAGAGTTTATTGGCTATCACGCCTAATAAAAATCCCTCTTTGCCTTCTTCAAGAGAAATTTGTTGTTATTGAATTACTGAGGCAACCTGTAAATATACTATCAAATGTAAAAAATATATATAGCCCACTGTAACAAATGTCCCTTCTTTCATTTTTTGTTTGATGCAACTAAATGGTCAGGCACTGATAATTGATCAAATCTGTCAATTATAGGTCGCCAAATATGAAAAATGTCCCTTTCTATCATCAGTTTGTGAATATACTGAATTGTTAGACACAGAGCTGAGCTGCATTTAGAAAATTATACATTTTAACTGGGTGTCAAATAAAGTGTTTATAAACTAGTTTAATGATTCGCATCACTTTCAAACTCAACCTCAATTTCTTACCCTCAATTGATTTTATTTAAAAAATAATTGTTTAATGTTCGGTTGGTGTTTTTGTGCCTTACTGATGAATATATAAAGCTATGGACGTTGTTTATGTTTTCCATTCACGTTTTATCACAATTGACATAATTTCTATCAATAGGCATTGAAAGCAAATAAACAACATAATTGTTGATTACCTGCCGCTTAATGACATACAAAATGAATATACTCACCTTATATCTTTCCGTAAATTCTATATAGACTTGCCAAGGAAATGCTTTGATATCAGACTTATGTCCATTTATTATTCGTTTTTGCCTTTTAGACGTAAAAATAAAATCAGGATCCTTTGTTGAAGTTCCGCATACTATTTCTATGTAATAAAAGGTAAGTTTTAGTCGTTGTTACAATATTGCAATTGCAAGACAATTTAGAACACACTTGTTTATACAGAAAACGGAGTAAATTAGTTATTCTTTTCTGAACTGTTAAATACTTTCCAACAACAACGCTTGAATACATGAGGGTTCATGGCAGATATCAATATGAATATACTCGATACAGTACATCAAGGTGTGATCGCTTTCTAGCTTCAATTAAATTTGACACTAAAGAAGTGTGTTTTAAATACAAATATAAAATAAATGAGCATAATCTCAGTTAACAACGTTTTACATGTTAAAAGTCGAATGTTTCTTTTCATTTCTTACTGTGTGGTTGAAGCAAACTTGACACAGCAGTCGATCCCGGCCCTTTTTTACTCACATCACCAGAAGGCCCTGTGTGTTTACTGTCTATTAAAATTGGATATTTAATGTTAGATGCATGTAAAGAAGTATCATAAGATATGAATTTTATAATTATTTCTATAAATTGAATAAAAAATACAAAATTGTTGATTAAATTTGTTAATATAGAAAAATCTAGGTACATGCTGTTGGCTTGACTTCTTTGAATGAAAATCGAAACTCATCCGGTAGAATAGGACGGGTCCATTTCGTAAGTTTAATAGCCATTGAAGAGGTTTTTGATGTGAACACTGTTGACTCATTTAAGCGATAGTCTTGGAAAAAGTGTGTATTTGTTTGTTCATCATATACCTAAACGAAAATTATATTAAACACCTCATATTTATATTAGACTAATTGACATTATGCTCTTACAATTATAGATTAAGCAAATTCCAATATAAAGTATATTATGACTGAATAAAATACACAAAACCTTACTAACACAATAACAACAAATATTATGTCTAAACGATTTATGTTAACTCACTTGAGCATTGCTTGCATAATTTTCATTATCATCAAGCTCAAAAGCATCGATCGTCAACTCAACAGCATGATCTTTTTCCGCATTAATGATGATTGTACATGGTTGGTGTTCATCTGTTTGTCCAAAGTAACTTGCAATGTCAACATGTTTTTCTTCTGTTGTCGCTGTCAGCTCATGCAGACACTCTGTCAATAACCAGATGAAGACACAGGTATTTAGGTGTTTTAATATTTAATAAGCCGTGTATCTGAATGTTAAAAGAATATATATATAAGTATATTTGATACTTTCTCATGTTCAATTTTTGAACATTTAGGTTACAGCTACGAATTGACTGGTCATCATTCTATTTGTGTCATGGTATTTGTTATAGGGTTTTAAACATTATGAAAATAATAATAACAAGGTCGCAAAGAATGTATATAGCCTTAATGTTTCAGGTGTGGAGGTTTTTCGACTGCTACTCTAGAATACACTATGTAAAAATAAACTGTAAAAAAAAACAAGATAACCGAGAAAAACTGAATACATTATATTTTTGTATATTTGTAAAAATAAAACCTAAAATGATAATATTACACATACTTGCTTTTAATTATAGTTCTACAGTCCATTGAGTTAAAAAAACATGATTATAAAAACTAGAACCAGGGAATAAATGTTCAAATGATGTGAAGTATGTACATGTTATTTAGAGCAAAAATGTAATTCAACTATTATAGATAATAATTTCAGAACTTATATTTTGAATTTTGAGCAAACAAACGGGTACCGACGAAACCTCTCAGCCCGTACATTGCCTTCCAACGTTTGAAGTATCAAATGATGATATTTGAATTGACACAATTCTAAACATGTTAACATACAGGTATGTTGTTTGATTTATATTCAAAATCAACCAGTTTATTCAATATAAATTAAACCATCAGTAACAACAGCGATTGCATAGGTTGATGATTGTCATTTAAACTCTTGATGCATCCTTATTTATATTTTTAGAATTAGAATATATATTAGAATATTAGAATTTAGAATATAACAGATATATACCTGATTTGCTACTGGGCATATTTGCTATGGCTAACGAAAGTACTAGTATGACCACAATGATACCAATTACCAACAGTATCGCCACCTTTTTCGTACTCAAACGACATTTTCCATCCTTTGCACTGTTGATGAAAAAAAACATTACATGTGATATGGAAATAAAGAATATACATTCATTTAAACAAAATACACATTAATGAGATAAAGCATTGGTATGCATTACCTTTTGTATAGATTATATAAAGATTGCACACAAATATATGCTCATTTGTTTTATATAATTATACTTTTATTATTTTTTACAGTTTGCTTAGGCCTTTTTAACTTTTGGTTAGCTTAATTATTGGACTGGAGATATTTCGCGATTTTCCATCATCTTATTTTTGCTAAAAGCATGTTTTCAAAACACTGGGTTGAGAAAAAAAGGTGCCGAAATTTAAATCGCTTGCATAAACAATTATTGTACTATTTAACCCCGCTTAACACGCCACTGTGGCTTAAGAATGCACGATGTAAACACCGTCAAACATATGTCTTTAGGCTCCAATGAAACTCATATGTGCCTTTTATGGTCACTTTAGGTTCTAAGTCAGCTTTAACCTGTCACTGTGTTATGCATGCAAGATGTAAATAGAACATTGAATAGAACTCTTTGGGCCCGCATGTCTAAGGGCTTGGTTCCACGGGAAGCTTTATTTATCCTAACAAACCGGGATTTATATTGTATTTCTTATTGGAAATCCAAAAAGCGTCTTGATTAGCTGAGTTTATTTTTGCCGTAAGGAATGCATTGAAATTCGGTTTGTGTTGATTATAAATAAAAACAAAATCGGAAAAAGCGCCCCGTGTGGCCAGGCCTATTGTCTCTTTAGGTTTTATGTAGACTGTTTTGATTGAATCAATATGAGTATGTAATATTCTATAGCATCTTAATCGTGATGAATTAAACTAGACTATGCACATTTCTTTGTACATAGGCAAATCGGTAAACGGTCAAAAGCCCCCCCCCCCCAACCCACCCGGCGAAAGCCTCCCTCACGTAAGTAAGTCTTATACGTTAAATTTTGTTCCACCAGAAAAAAAAATCACAAAAACGTCAGGTCGCGATGTCAATGTTACGTCAAATGCAAAACGTCAAGATGACATTATCATTTTTTAAAACAATATGTAAATAATGTAATGATCAGGAATTGTCTCAACAGTTTATCACCATTTACTAAAAATGACGTCACGGTTATTTTTTGCATTTGACGTAGCGTTGACTAAGCAATATTTGACATTGTTATGACATAAATTTGGTCTGCATGTGAGTTGAGATTGCAAGAACCATATAAAACACTTTATTGCTTGAGGATGCTTTCCGCCGGGGGAGGGCGTTTCGCCATGCTTGCAAAAATGATGGGGATGGTTATGGGATTTTAGCCTAGCTTGCAAAAATGGGTCGGGTCTTTCCGCCGGGAGAGGGGCTTTTATTCTTGCCTGCCAGGGTGTGTGGGGAGGGGGGGGGGCTGCTTAACGCCGAGGGACTTTTTGTCGGGGCTTGGTCTGCCCAAGAACCGGCATACACAAATTTATTTAATGAACTTTGCCAAGACACAGGGACCTCACCAGAAATTACATACTAACAAATCACTGATATTCATACTTTTTGTGGTGGGTTTATATATCTTTATATAATATATCTTTTATAAGACACGGAAATTACAAAAGATGGTATCAAACGGTAATCCATGAAATAGATAATAAAAAAACCCTACTGCAAGTACAGTTAAGTTCGGGTTGGCGCATTTAAAGATTAAAGATTAAAAATTGAACTTATCCATTGACTAGTTTTTATTACACCATGTGTTCAAATATTTTAGCTATAAAGATATATTTTCAATATAAATAATACAATTATAATGACAATTTTTTGGAAACAGCAGTTGAATATCATAGCATCCCGGTGAGTTATTGCTCAAGCTGGATTTATCAAATAAAACAGATTTTTATATTCTACATTTGTTGTTTATGCACATTTTTCACATAAATAATGTTATAAGAAACAGTAAGGCCCGTAGTGTGCTTATCCATTTACTAGTTTTTATTACACCATGTGTTAAAATAATTTAGCTATAAAGACATATTTAAAATATAAATAAAACAAATTGTAATGACAAATTCTGGAAACAGCAGTTGAAGATCATAGCAGTGACTTATTATTGCTCAAACTGGATTTTTCAAATGAATCAGATTCTGATATTCTACATTAGTTGATTATGCACATTCTTCAAATAAAAAATTAATCAAGTTATGCGATACAGTGAAGCCCGTAGTGAGCACCTCCTAATCTAAATATACCATAATCTCTAATAAGTCTATAGCCTTGTATATATGTAACCCAAATGTATCCAATTAAATAAACCCTCTGATTTGTCGAACATTTAATATTATTGAACTTATCTATAAAGAGTACTTTATGACAAAGGATTGTTGCTGTTGTTATGTCAAGATGTTTGTTGTCCGAATAACACATATCATATGCTTCAACTTATCTATAAAGAGTACTTCGTGAGATAGGAATGTAGCTATTGTTATGTCAAGCTTTTATTGTCAAATTTAGAAAAAAAAACACTTTACAACCTACTCGTCAAAAGTAAGTGGTTACACCTATTATAAGATAGTTACTGAATTGCTGATTTATCCTCCAAGTTACTGCCTTTGAAAGCAGAAATTGAATTTTAAAATATGTGTGTAAGGAATAATAAACAGTATATTCACAATCTACTCTTTAATATGGTTTATTGTGCTTCCCTGAAAACTGATATGTTTTACGTAAAAATGGCATGGCACGGAAAATTGTTCTAATCATGCTTATTAAAAATATTTTATGTCTTTTAATAGACTTACCCAGGCATGGAATGTAATAACCTCTTTTATCGAGTATATAGGCTTTTGATTAAAAACTAATTATACTCATTGCAACGTAAGGACCAACCTCAAAATAAGCATGTTTCGGGAATATGTTCGTTTGGTGCATAGGCACCTTGATCATGGTCATAGACTACTCAATATTTGGGGACGCCTTTGAAAACCTATAAGTCCGATAATGAACATCAGCCATCTTGAAACACTTGTCAATTTATATTTTCAACTCACTATATATGTCTATTCTTTTTTATTTTAAAAAATTTCTTTCATTATCTGGCAATGTTAGACTATAAAAATATAATGTGATTTTATGTTCCTTCAGGTTTCGTAGTTCTATCTAACATTGGTTTGTTTTTTTTTTGTTTTTTTTTATGTACCTTTTAGCTTGTTGTATTAATTTGATTTAGCTTATTTACCCCCTTCGTACTTTTGGTATTCACGTCCCATTTTATTTTCACATCCTAGTCGTCTATATGATTAAATTGCCTGGACACTTTGTGGAATCTATGACGAGGAGTGGAGGGGGCTGCAGTAGTTTAGTTTTATAATTGCACTGTTCCATTGATGTAACACATAACGCCACATGCCTTATTCGTTAATAATCATTCAATAATGTTTTGGTACCGGTTTCATTCTATCTATATGTCTTAATAACTACTAGATAATCAACATAAATCATCTATTCACATTTTGAATTGAGTCATTAAGTAACGAACTAATATTTGGTAAATGATGTATATTTTGATTTATACAATATCTAACGATAATCACAATTTCCGTCTTGCATATAAATTCGGTCTACGATATTACACACATTCGTTATTGTGTTACGCAATTCAACATACAGTTTTAACATTTTGACACTCACCCTATAAGCGGCAGTGTATCCTTGGTATTTTCATTCTAAATGTAATACAAAAACACTCTTATAGTTTGTCAATAATTGATATATTGTCAATGAAGAATTTGTGATAGGGATATTTTTTAAATATTTTACTATTTCACGTTTCATGAATACATGTTGAAACATGATAGATTAAATTGTGATTAGTTAGCAAATTTTTAATTTGCAGGTATTAAATTAAAAATGATATATTGAAAGCAAATACCAAGTTTTTATATCCTTCAGATGTATTACAAAGACCAATTTCTGAATTATTCATTTCCTCCATGGTGCAAAAGTGACTCTTGGTATCGTTACGACATATATATACGGTCAGTGGCTAGAGCAAAGGGCATTTTACTGATGCAGAGTTGTTGTTATCAAAACCATCGACTCATATAACCACATTATGACACACACTATAAACAAGATATGCTTGTAAATAGTAAAACATTCATCGATAATACCCACTTTTTTTTTAGTTTAATGTAGGTTTAATGTTATATCGATCGGGAACCTTGTCTAGACAAAGGTTGTGAATTTGGCCCTAAATATGATTTACAAAGTCAAAACACTAAAACATGTGCTCATAGACAATTAAAGATAAAAAACGCATATTTAACCATAAATTCGATATTATAGTATCAATCAGACATATATTTCATGTGAATCCAATCCTAAATAAATCTACTTATACGAATATGATCGTTAATTCTTACGTTTGATATAAACATCACATCTATCGTTCAAATGCTTTTATACTTGGTAGAAATAAGATTATAGAATAATTTTTTTAACGGATTTGGAAAACATATTTTGCCAAGTTAAAGAATATTGAGAAAAAAAATATTCCACAAAAACTTTGTCTAAACTGTCTTTAGTTTTAACTCGAAATTTGTTTCTAAAAATGTAATTTAACAATTATAACATTAAGAAACTTTTAATTAAAAAAATTTTTAATGTAAGAATATGCGATGCTCAGTGCACAAACACATTACCTAAGGATAACATTGATAATTTCTGAATTATTTCTAATATATATAATAAATCATGAACATGGTTTCTATTCATGTTTTGGTAGAAAAACTGCAAAACATAGGATAAAAATTGTCGAATAGGACAATAGAATTGTTTTTATAAAAATTGTTTAATTTGAAGGCATGATTGAACAAAAAACAGAGTCTTACAATCTTTTAAAATTGTTACTTCATGGGATTGCATGCAGGGTTTACTTTTTTTCGCAAAACTATCTTTCAATAGCTACGTTTATGTTTAGATTGAACAAAATAAAATATATTTTGAATGTGTTTACTCAAACTCTCTATTAAGAGCAACGTTGGGTTATAAGACTTCTTCTAGTTAAATAAAACCAAGCTTATACAAATTGATTTTATAATTTCTCTAGCGTTTATGGTATGGATAAAATATTTTTTAAGAAATATCTTTTAAACAATTTTATTTATATGGGCAATACGATCCTATAATAAAATAAACGGCATTTAGTTTGATTGAACTGAACAGTTGAAATTTTTAGGATGTGTTTCTGACCTTTTAGCATTGATTCGATAACAGAAACGGCCTGTGATCCTATTGAGATTTATGAGAGCTGTTTGGAAAACAGTTCAGCCTGTGAACCTGTCTGCATTGACAAAGTTAGTGGAAGAACTGGTTGTGGCCGTTTGGCTGGCGGCGGTTCAATCACCAACAACGAAGCTGATGCATTTAATTCTGGTTCGCGTGCTTATGGTTCACTAACCACCAATAAGTCTTTGTTGTTCTCCCCTCTCGCCTAGGTTTATCGGTGTCGAGAGAAGACTTTGAGAGAGACGTTGTTTAGCTGAATAAGAAAGAGTGTAGCATTAGGGTTCTTTAGACATACGCTCAAATTATGTATTCCATCGTTGGTTAGTTTGCCAGACTGTTTTAGTTCATTTCACAAGCTTCACGTTACGGCACTTCTTATCACATGGCTGGACGCATAGATTTGTTTAAATATACACTTTTTAAATTAAGCATTCCATCGTTAGTTAGTTTGCCAGACTGTTTTGGTACCTATTACATATCGAACGGTACGTTATGGTACGTTTTATCACAGGATTGACGCATGATTTATTTGAATACAGACTTTTTCTTACTTATCTTTACATCCCGTCGGTATTGATTCCTGCACTTTCTCCGCACTAGTATTTTGATGCTGCTCACTCTCTGTACCAGTAATTGGTCGCTCGTCTACCTCTGCACCAAGTTATATTTCATGAAAATACATCCATGATTTGAAAATGCAATATACAATTCTTATGCATTCGAAGTCTTAAAAAAAAAACAAATTGTAGAGGTAAACTTATTTGGGTTTGCAATAATGTAACACTCACGATTTCAATTCTTATTTTGACTAGGTCATATTTTGCGACTGTTTTTCTTCAAGATAAAACTGACACCTTCAATATATACCGTAGATAGACCTATATTTGTATCATTCTGGTGGTTGTACGCTCACTCATTTTTCTGGTGTAGATGATACGCTAAGATCTCGCCCTCTATCTCGCCCTCATAAAACATTAGCTTTTTCATTATTTACTTATTCTAATTAATCCTTTTTAGACTCGTCTTTTATATTCAAATAGAGCTTGATGGTTTGGTGTGTTATTGTATTTTGAAAATTTAAACTATAAACGAGTATTTATATTTTCATTTTTCAAAAGATGTGTTCATGTCCTGATTCAACCTGCCTAGAGGGGTGCAATAAGGACAACTCGGTACAGAAATGGAAAACACTTTTTGGTAAAAAAAAGATTTATTTAGAATTTTATTATGAATGCATATCTATGAACATGTTTTTTTCTGTTGACTTTTTTGTACTTTTTTTCCACCTTAGCATTTCATGTTTTCATTTGTAACAAATTAAAATTCATTGTTAACTCCATCTGCGGGATTTATTATGAACATCGAATCACACGTTTAATGAAAAAAAAAAAACATTTGCATTTAGGTTTTGAGCAGTTGTGAGTCAAAAGTTTGATCATAGATATTAATACCCGAATATTTTATTTTGTTCGTTTACAGTTTTAAAACAGCGTACATTATTTTTCTTTTGTCTTGTAAAACGAATGACTTGTATTATCGCCCACTAAACGACATGACCTTTTGGCAGTTTTGTCAGGTTTTGGACTTTTCTTTGTATATAAACTGGAATTTTCGCAGACAACAGAATGTTTATATAGGGATTGATTTACTTATTATTTGTATATATTTTAAGGCAACTCGGAGAGTTGGTATAAACATACGTATACAAACTTGTACTCGTAAGAAATTTCCAATTTCAATTTCAATTTTATTGGTTCCAAAAATCCTTAATTAATAAGGACACATTGGCATACAATTCTACGTAATCTACGGTAAACACACTGAAAGCATAATACAGAAATAAACATTTTAACATTATTACAAGGATAAATGCACTAATATGAGCAGTGGTGGCAGAGTGAAAATCACTTAAATGCAGACATTATCACTGACATGAATTTTGCTAATTTGACTAGTCTTTTAGGATCGTTGTCCGTAAGCAGTTTAGCGAATACCTGAGTATTAAATTGGTTAAAACTACGTTTACCAAGGTATAGAAAGCGGTCATTACAGAAAGAGTCACATTCTAGAATCATATGGAGCTCATCACAAAGCAGTCCTTTATCACATTTGTTACATTTAGCATTAGCTACAGGCTCATTTACATAATTGTCTGTTACGACAGGGAAACGAGTG
>LQRL01003039.1:0-10970 GCA_001703475.1 Hydroides elegans
GCCCTGCTTTAAAATTACCACACCCACCCACCCTAATTTTCATTAATGCATTGTCTTCATGTATCGTGTATTCATTAGCCGTTCATAATTTTGTTTAACTTAATATGTAGTTCTCGTAGTGGTACTTTTAGTCGTTAAAATCACGTTTATTTATGCTACATGCGCTCTATAAATTGTTTTACTAAGCACCAAATTCATGCGCGCTTATTATGCATTATCATAATTGCAAATAAATAAACCTGAATGTTCCCAAATCAGATAAGACTTTTTATTTGTGTTTGTAGTTGTTGTATTTCTTCTATATTATTATCGTGTTTCATAAATATATAAATTCACATATCAAGTCAAAAAACTACAGAGGACAACGTCAAAAATATGAGACATAACGGGAAAATAGTTGGGAATTCGATTCCTGGTCATAAAATACTTTATATCAATCAAACGGATAGAATATGAGCTCGACGAAACCAATGATGACTTCTATTATTATTTTCTGAAAAAAAAGACTCTTGAGAAATCAATTGTTTTAGAAATAACTAACAAAGTTAATATTTGAATTAAACATGTGTACCTAACTGTAACGATTACTAAACAAGTCAAACATCTTAAGGCGCTATCACGCAAAAAGCTCGTAAATAATGTTAAAAATCCCGGTTTTTGCGCGAACAGAGGAGGCTATGTTTTATACAAAGGTGAGATTCGAGCTTTCCGATTTCGTGCTTTTATTTTCGAGCTTTTTTCTTTGCGTGAACGCTGCATTAGGGCCTGGCCACATTGGAATCTTTTACTTGCTTTTATTTCCTAACAAAGCTGTCTTCCAATGTATTCCTTATGGGAAACTAAAAAAAGCGAGTTAAAGCTACCTAACAGCTGGTTGGTTTTTGTTTCTCATAAAGAATACATTGGATAACAGCTTTGTTAGGAAATAAAAGCAAGTAAATGCTTCCAATGTGGCCAGGCCCTTAGACTTCTAGGTGGTTTTCTGTTATATATTTTGAAGGCATCATGTGAATATGCTTTGGCTCAAACCATGAGTGGTCAACTGGCAAGGTACCTAGATTTTGACCGATAACAAATTGTTTCTGGGTCAGAACACAGATAACTGGAACCTATGAAAATTGGCAAAACCGTCCTTCTGTTCAAATGGAAAGAAAGCGATAAGCAGATATCTAATGTCCATTTTATCGGCCAAACCGCCATTATGTATCTGGATCTGAAGCGAGTAAGATAACAAAATAGGGATGTTGTTTGTGGTATTAATTCATTGACCGAGTGTAGGTCTGGCGAGTCGTGAACCGACGGCAGAAAATCTCTTTTAGGGGAAAATACGTTTTTGAATGTATTTTAGTTCAGAGAAATTCGAAATTGCATCAAACAATCCCAAGAATGCAAAACAACACTAAATTTCGTGTAGGCAGCGTTGGAACAATGATATGTAGTAGGATGACATATTGAATCACATATTGATAAATCCCTGCAAATAATTTTTAGTTTTACCAAGTTTCGAATTTCAGAGAAGCCGCTTCCATCTGACATCATAGACTATAGCGCAAAACATAATGAAGAGAAGGGATTAACTTCTAAACAAATCTGACATTAGTTTGTTGCCCATGAGTTGTGTTTTGCGCTATATTCGAGGTGGATTGAGGCGACCTAATGTTCCACCTTATGATAAATTAATAAAGGCAACCCACGACATATTTTTCAAAATGTTGTTAAATCACCTTAGAGTAATTACAAACAATTACGAACAACAGCAACATAATGGTTTTGAACATTCAAAAGTTTCAAAAATGTGTTCACTTTTTCCCAGGCCGCTAGCTGGGCTGTTTTCTCCTTTTCCAGCCAACTTAGAACAGAAAAAGGACACCTTTTGTGTAAATTAAAATGTTTTATTATATCTTCGTTACCTATAATATTGAGCCTAATGCAAATAACAGTTTATGACAATTGCAAGCAAGTTTAATTATAATCAATATAATAATTGTCACTACACATATCAAAAATGAAGAAATTATTATAAAAGATGTTCCTCAAATTGCTCAAATCTGCAAGCTGGCAGTGTTTTCTCCAAATGTACAAGCCAGCTGGAATTTCGTGTAGAACACCCTTTGTGTAGAACAGCTCATGGGATACTCTTCATTTAAAACCTGATCCATAGAGAAGTCATGGTCACATCTTTTGTTTGGTTAAATATGAGTAATATTCTATCAACGTTTAGAGCATTCACATTTTGACAATTAATGCGTCAGACATGATCAAACAATACAATTATGTAATCAAAATAGCTATTGACCATTCACGTGTAATTTATCACAAATGATTACAACAGCAATGCGCATTGCTGTTGTAATCATTTGTGATAAATTTGTGAGATGATATCTCGCGCGAGATATCATCTCACATCCATTCTAACAAACTAAGCATTAAATCCCATTTCAATTATTGCATAATCAAAAGTGATATACATGTACATACGACTTTGAACAATATATCTGGTTGCATTATGGAATCATATCAGATAACTGATATGCTCTATGTCGGTCAAACATGGAACAGGCTACATCGAATCTGAATATATAATGCCTGATTCATTTACTATCTCTATGCAGTGTCTATGACAACCATGAGAGTTGAACGTGATAGAAATAGATATAAAAGGCCTTTCATTGTGTGTATTTGATTAGATTAATAATGAGTCTTGTCATTTCTCGTAAAGTATCGCACAAATGACGCATTTCATAAATTGCATATGAAATTGTCGAGATTTTGAAATCCAAAAATGTCGTCGTCAAGTCCCACGGCACAACAACAAAATTTAAGGATCTAACCTAAGTGGTTATGAATATTAACACACGATTAGTACCCCGATATAACTTTGATTTACTGCATGTTTGAAGGGCACCCCACGACACAATTTTCAAAAAGTTGTAAAATCACCTTAAAACGATATAACAAGTATGAATTACAGCAATATAATGGTTTTTGAAAATTAAAATATTGCAAAAAGGTGTTCATTTTTTCCAAGCCAGCTGGGCTGTTCCTCCTTTTCTAGCCAGCTTGGAACAGAAAAGGAACACTTTTTGCGAAAATTGAAATGTTGAATATAACTAAATTACTTGATATATATTATAAATACCAGTTAATTGTATAATTGCAAGCAGGTTTAATCATTTTTTTAAATACTTATACTCAATACTTGTCACGAAAATGAGGAAATGAGAAAAAAAGGTGTTCCTCAATCTGCTTAAATCTCCAAGCTAGAATGAATTTCCTGAAAAGTTCCAAGCCAGCTGGAATTTGGTGGGGAACAGCTTTTTTGGGGAACAGCTCGTGAGGTACTCTTCATGTTTGATACCTATTCACTCATTAGTGACTATTTGTTTCCTTCCTCTTGAAAGTGGCTCGATTCTTTGGGATTTCCCGATTAACGGAAGAAATCACGGAAGCTACATCGCCATACATGCAACATGCTCATCTAGTTATTCAAACGGAACACGTCATAATACCGTCATATCTTCGATGATTTGTGTAACATGTTAAAAGGAGTTGTCCGACCACACACATGCATGGATTGATGATAAGTGGAAGCTAGATATAATTCTATAAGGCTATCGTCATTAAATAGTCGAGAAATGTTTGTTGCGATGATCTTCTGAAAGAAAACCCTAAGAGTGCATTCGGAAATGTAACCGAAAAAGGTGGCGGTTACCTAAATACGTTAAAGGGTCTCGACACATCGAACAAGACGGTCTCTCTACCCGGAAGAAAGTGGTTTATTTAATCCTTAGGAACATATATGATTGGATAAGAGAGATCACATGGTTTTACCGAACTCTATCCGGAAGCATGTTTGGTTGAAGGTTTTGTCATAATGACGTCACATGAAAGTGTGTAAACAAGTAGGTCCCGACTTTTCGAATAGGAAACTGACAATAACTGAAAACGGTCTTTACTTTCCGAATGCGGGGTAAGATTCTATGAAGGAAATGTAAATCTTTTTAGATCTATGGTTTGCGCATGATATGTTCTAGCTAAAAAGGTTTTTTGTTACCTGTCAAAGTTTGGCTTTGGAAATTATTAATGGATTTTCAAATATTAAGATATTTCATCACTATTGTACAACGAAAAATTTATAGAATTTCGCAACTCCAACATGAACATGGCATAAAACACCAGCGACTATTTTATAAACTATATTTCTGCCTGGGTGCTCTCTCTTTATTGTCAATTACAACGGTTATTCTTAACCCTTTTTTTTCAGATTACATGTAAAAGACAAATTAATACAAAAACATGCAGGGTTCATAATGTATTTTCCATGTTTTCATTTACATTCCATCGGACAATAACGCACTCTCAAAAGCAATGTGTTACAATGTGTTTAGTTTAATATTCTTTCATATTTTCGTTCATTCTTGTGGCTACCCTCTCTTAAGAGGTACTCTAATCGAAGTACAATAATATAGGTATATATGCATGCTTAAATTACATGCTTTATACAACTTCATAAGAGCGCCTATGTGATAAAAAAAGTAATAGTTTTTATACATGATATATTACAATATGCTTGTTATACATATATGTAATGGTCTCATGCATATCTCATCCAACAATCATGTTATTTCTAAACCTTAATTTGAGACACAGTCAAACTGAATTACAATACATTTCTACGAAACGCTAGTTGCTTAGGATACGTTTGTAAACGTTTTTGGTTTATATTTTACTATTCAAAAATATGTAATTGGTATCGGAAATAAAGCATAAACCGTCGCTAATTATAATTTTTGGATATCATATTATGAAGAATTCTTTGAATAACTATCCCGGTATCGATACATTATCGACAAACGCATTTCACTTGGAGTAACATCAATCACATTGTATGCATTAAGTATAACATAAATCAGCTGTTGTCTTATTGGAGGTATTATACTGGTCAGGTAGGCATGGTATATTATTGTTCGCATAGATCCTAGATCTAGCAAAAGTCACATGCTTTTATTTGTTATGCTAAATGTTTACCCAAGCTTCATTTTGTCACTAAAGTAAGATCAGCCAGCTAAGGTTTTTTTTCAAGCCCTTATAGCTCATAAACGATATTTGCAATGCAAAATATTTTATGCATTGCAAATTTCTATCCAAAAACGGGAATGATTTTTCAAATATCAAATTCTTATGTTCTTGAATTAAAAAGATATAAAAGAAAATGTGATTTTTGAACTATTTTTCGCATTTTTATTCTGAAATAACGGTGTGCACCCGAAATTGGATTGAATTCTTTTGTTCGTAAACCACGGGGTCTTTTCGAGACAAAGGCTGGTGTCTGTATTGAGTCGCGCCTTCGTGGGTTATTCTTAGAATTCTATTAGTCTACCAATACAAACAACGCGTCCAAAACAAGAGAATTTGTCAATGTGTGAAGAAGAATCTATTGGAAGTCAGTAAGAGTCAGTGTTATGTTGAATGTTTGTTATAGCTGGTGCAGTAAGATCAAAGTTATAAGTATAACATTTACATTATTATAGAATACTGTTTGTGTATTATTATGCATGACATAAATTGAGATGTTAACAAATAAATAGAAATAAGTCCTAAACAGTATTCTACTATAGCTTGAAAATAATAATCAAATATAGAACAAATACACTTGTAATATAAAGCAATATAAATTACTCAATCAAAATTTAGGAAAAAATATATGGTATAATCTGATCATGTTACATTAAATTTTACATGAAAAAAAACTATTGTAATAATGAGGTAAGCGCCCCCCCCCTATTCCTCTCTCCCTGAAGCCTGAAATATAGGCGTATATCGTGGCAATTCAGTCATAACATGTAGAAGGCGAGCATGCTTTTTGGGAAACCCTTTTAAAATGAATTACAAAATTGAATTATGAAAGTTCGAAGGAATTATCCCATCAAAATCATGTCGCTTCATAAAAACTCGGTTTCTTACGTTAAGAATAAAGTACGAGGTCACCCCATTAATTAAAAAAGTGTTTTGGTGTAGCCGAGGTGCCTCTGCAATAGCTCTTTTAATTCATGGAGTTGACCGAGTACTTTAATGAGCCTTCAGAGTTTATTGTATATTATCAACAATAATAGACCTTGACTAGAAAGGGGCTGCAAACTAAACACGGATGAAAAATACGCTAATTTCGACAGAATTTGAATGAAAATAAATGATCCAATAATTCAATTTTTGGCTTTTTTATTAGTAAAATATTTGCAATTTTCAATGAATATCGATTTAATTAAGAAATAACATCATATAAGCGACTGTATTTTGAGACTATTCGACCATATTCTAGGGATGTCCACAGGTATAGAGACGTCCACCAAACTAAGGTATTCCGCTACGTGTCTAGGGGCCTTTGCACCAAACGAACATTTCACAAAAATTTGCAGGTCGGGAGCTAGAACCTTAGCCGAATAATTCTACATTAGTTAAATTTGGTAAACTATAAAAATAGGCGAATAAGAGAATGAACTTTTTTTTTATCGCATCACTTCTTGTGTGGCAGGTAGGTTGAGTGTAAAGAGTGTGGTTGAGTCGCCGTGACTTCTAAATTGTGAGCTTTAAAAACTGCTGTTCTGCTAATTTAATTACTATAAGCCACATCTTATCCTACAACGTAATCCTCAGCAAGCCAGTGTCATTTATTTCAATTTACTATTTGCCTTTGCGGGGTTGATAGGGGGGCAAGGGAGGGGGCCGGGGGGAGGGGAGGGGGTGTTTGGTATGTTCAAAGTGTAATGAGGTTATGACCTAGTGACCTCTTTTGTGCCTTACTAATTACATCACATTACAGTAGAATTCAACCAATAATATAAATATTAAAATATCTTATGTTTTGCTGCTCATGAATGCAAGTGACATGTACAATGAAGAACAATTACATTTATGCTGTTGTCGATGAGGAAATGATTATAATAACAAAAAAAAAACAATAACAATAATTGTCAAATTTATAATATCATTCAATGTGATTATGTTTTGTATTTTTTGTGAAAAATCATCAATATAACAGCCCGGCTAATCTTGCTTGAAATATTTGACAACAACATTGAATTCAACATTGATTTTCACCAAAATAGAATAGAAAAATGCACTATCAATATTTTCTTGAATCAATAAGCCTTTTAATCAAAGCAGTCGTATACACTTTGTTATACTGTATTACAATAGGTATACTTATGTATAGTAGGAAGACAGGTTTCTGATTCCTTTGTTTAGATTATTCGCCATTTTTTAAGCTTATGTTTGACCAAATAACATTTCATGAAAAGTACTACTTATACTCAGATGAAGCGTCAATTTCTTTAACAATCCCAATACAAATACAATTCGATTGTTCAAATAGGATTCAAATTAAACAAAATGGATAAAATGTTGAAGTTGACAAAACAAATGATCTTTCACTCCTCACCTAGAATTCTACATATAAATAAATGATATCAAATGATTTTGATTTCTTTCTTTTTTTCAAAATGGATTAGCAAGTAAACTATGAACTTATCATTGGGTGCAATGCATTGATTTTTAAAAAGAATGAAATAAAGAAATTCAGTTCAATACAACCATTCCTGGCTATGCTTTGAGGTCAAACAACGATGCTAAAATAAGTGTGAATAAAGCCATAGATTCTTTCATATTTTGTGAAAAGCCTACACAGGATGTAACAATACAATATTTATGTATCGCATAGTAAATCATTTATCTTTTAGCTACACATTTTTTAAATTAATCTTTTAGCCCAAATAAAGTGAGATGTGGATTTTTGTTGCGACCCTGCTCCCTATCGGATGCCTTTGCTTGCGCTGGTGGATAGATCGAAATACGCGGTACTGCCAGAGTAGAGCAAATCTTGTTGGAAAAACGGCAATAGTCACTGGAGCTAATACAGGTATTTAAACAAACTTTATTTGACTTATATCAATGCTATATTTCTATATGGTCGATTAGGTTGGTTAGACAAAATGCGATTAAAACACGAGTTGTCCTTAATCGTATTTTAATTTTGCATGTTTTTTTTTAATTAAAACACATCTCTTGAAAATATACATGAGGATATTTCCTTAATACGCAAAGTTTTTGTACTATGATTGATATTTCTACTTTCATCACTTTTACTCATTTATGTTAAGTCTAGGATTGGATTTTTGTTACAGGTATTGGCCTCGCTACAGCAAGAGACCTAGCGAAGCGAAACGCTCGCGTCATCCTCGCATGTCGCAACCCTATAAAAGCGGCCGAGGCTGCGCAGCGAATACGAGATGAAACAGGTACATGCTCGTTTGGTGTTATTTTTGTTTATTGCTCATAATAATAGTCATGATTAGTTATATTAGGTATAAATAGTTATAGTTTTATTGTTATATTACTCGGGTAATAAAGTATTGTGTACCCCTAGAACTTTGATTAATTTTAGCGATTCATAAGTAACCACTATAATTTATTATTATAAATTATAACCTTTGAACCATAAATTAATATTTGCGTTGATTTACTTGAAATTGAAATCTTCATACAATCCCGATGAGGGTTGGTGTGAAATGATTTAATTTTAACCTTAAATGACAGGCAATCTGAACGTGACGTATAAAGAGCTGGACACTTCATCGCTGGCGTCCGTACGACGTTTTGCGAAGGAAATCAACGCCGAGGAAACCAGTTTACATATACTCATCAACAATGCCGGCGTTAGCTGTAGGTTATGAACTCGGTTATCCATATATTATATCTTTAATTTTGATTGTGTTTATCATTTAGTGTAACGGCGTTTTAAATAGCTTTATTTAATGCTCTCATTGTATACCTTTGATGCATTTGATGATCGATTGTCTGACATCGAACACAATACATTTTGCTGATTATGACTGTGAGTTTATGCTTAAATCACATTCATCATATTCATATGATTTATAATTATTTAATTTGATTTTTTTTTAATTATCTATTTAAGCGATGCCCTTCGCGAGGACAGGAGATGGTCTTGAAATCAATATGGCAACAAATCATTTTGGGCCGTTTTTACTGACCAACTTGCTGCTCGGTATGTCAATATTATTAGTTGATAATATTAATCATTAAAAAAAAGTAAATTATTGATAATACGGAGGTAAGAAAACACTTTACGCATGCTTGAACATTGACATTTATAAACTACATTTGAAACAACTAGCTTATTATTGTAACCGATAATATCCTTCTATTGAGTAAATTTGCAATGATTTGCACGACAGCGAAAAAATAAAAATAAAACACAAAATGATAACGAAAATCCAAGAAATAATCATATTTTACAATATGATCCAAACTGTATTTTCTTATAGACTTAATGAAAAAATCGACGCCCGCTCGCATCGTTACCTTGTCCTCCATCGCGCATGGATGGGGGTCACAACTTGACCTTGACAATGTCAATGCTGAGAAAGGCTTCAATAAGGCTACCATTTATTTCCATACCAAGCTGGCGAATGTGCTGTTCACACGAGAACTGAGCAAGCGACTTGAAGGCACAGGTGGGACTGTGTTGTTTTTGTTTTAAAACAAACTTATAGTCAGTATTAAACGCAAACACAATAACATTTTTCCTAGAGTCTACAACAAAAGCACAACAAGTTGAATACACTTTATCATCACAATGAAACGAGGCGTTCAATAAAATTATTTTAGTTACCTCTTTAAATCTGTTAATTAATGTTGCAAACGTTGTGTACGTTTCTAATTACTGATGATATTTGCAGCTACATTTCGTAGGGTAATTGTGTATCTATGTTATATTTATCAGAGTATGCTATGTTCATTTGAGACTTTACTTAATATTTCTATCCATATATTATTTTCAAGGAGTCACAGCGAACACTCTACATCCTGGTACAGTGCAAACAGGCATACTTAGAAACCTCAACCCTTTTCTACGTCTGATTATAGTGACACTCATTGGAGGCCTCTTTTGGAAGGTATCTAAGGATTGCTTATATGCATTTCTGAATAATATATTATATATATTTTGAAAATGTTTAATCAATCAAGTCGAAAGTGGTTTAAATTGGAGGTTTGTTTTGATTATGGGATTTTAAGTTATTCCTGGTTTAAGATTTGCAATTGTTTACATGTGATTAACTGTTATTAGATTGGTAAACTGTTATGTCTTTGTTTTCTTTTTTGCTTCTTTCAATAACCAATTAAGCCGCCTTCTTTTTCCATATTTCAGAGTCCCGAAGCAGGAGCGCAAACAAGTATTTACTGTGCTGTATCAGTGGACCTAGAGGGCATAACAGGAAGATACTTCGATAATTGTCGAATCGGCAAAGAAGCCACGGTTGCCAAGGACGATGACGTTGCTAGGAAACTGTGGGCCATAAGTGAAAAGTTGACTGGCTTATCTGCAGATGAAAATTAATAGTAGATTTATTGTATTATTGACGAATATGGTAATAACATTGTAGCATTTTGTGCTAGAAATATCTTATGGGTAGCATGCAAAGCCCGAATCCGGATTTGAACATGGCTTAGAGATAATGACGTAGTTTTCAAGTGCAATGTCGAAAGAGCAGATTTGTATTTTTTCTAAAGTTGGATAGAATAAACATAGTTTTAATGTTGCTCAATCGGACGTTAAAACGAATGTCGATTTTTGAAAAAAAAAGTCATTGCCGTATACATGTATATGCTACAGCTTCAACATGTGTGTCATTACCTTATACTGTGTAATATTGCAATAACGACATAAATGAATGCTATGAAGCACATAAACCCGTCAAAAAAAGAAACCGATATTTTTTTTCAAAATATATTTTTTCAATTTTCTCTATTAGTACAACAATGAAATTTTGCATAGGTTTAGTCCAACCACTTGGTAACATGAATGTAAAAATTGAGTATTATTGTAGCATTAAAAATGCCCAAAATGTGTCAAAGTATGGACCGGGGGTATGCAAAATTCCGTGCAGAAA
>LQRL01003049.1:0-13405 GCA_001703475.1 Hydroides elegans
CGATCAACCAACCCACCCACCTCGAGTTTCTTGAATTCAGCCGTCCTCTCATCCAGCTCAGTCTTGGTCTTTTCATAAGCTTCCTGCTTTTTCCTCATTTCCTCCTCCATGTTGGCCGACTTGAGTTGCGGCCTGAGCTTCTTGAACAGAATGGCCCATTCCCAGTCCTTGGTCTGCAGCCACTTGCGCACGTTCTTTTGGATCATGGCCAGTGCTTTCCTGTTTAGAAAATAAAACATGTTATTTGAAATATGATATATTTAATCAACACATGTAACGAACTATAAAAAACAATTGATTTATAAAAGAAAAACAATATCAAAATCACCAATTTAATCATCTTAATTTTGGCCGGGGCTTTTCCATATAAATCAAATAAATAGATAATTGTTATAGATATATTAAATATTAACGCTTAATCAACATAGTACTGATTGTAAGAATGAAGGGTTGTTTTTATTTTTTGTTTACTTGAGAAGTCATTATTTTGGCCAATGTTTCGTGGAACATATTCCAGGCTGACGACACATAAATGAGATCAATATGTTGCATGATTTTAATTTTCCAATATTTTATTGTGTCCTTATATTATGCAACTATACAAACCTCTGATCGATGAGTTTCTGGTAGTCCTTCCTGAGCAGAAATCCTCTGATGTGGGCCTGCAGCAGCGAGATGATCTTGGTCAGCCTCTCGTCACGCCAGTCCTCAAGGGTACCCAGCACGCCGGCTTTGAAGAAGACCTTTTAGAGACGAGTAAAATAGTTTAATCGTTACATATGATTGCAATTACGGCTTAAGAGCATATTAACGCGTTGTCGAAGAAAAGGGTCGAATATCAAAGCGACAAAGCAATTTTTTTAGATCAACAACGTGTTCGAGACCTGAAGGCGAATTTTGTTTTCGTTAAAAAAAATAACGTCATACTTTATCATTGCATGTTAAAAGCACAAATGATAAGATTGCTCTTTTAACGATAAATTCTCGTACTATTACTTCGTATATCATCAAACAAACGTAACTAAATACATCTAATATCATTATTAAATTATTAACATTTTTTATCATTTGACCCACTGACCTTGGTGTTTCCGAGCCTGTAGTCGTCCTTGTCCAGGACCTTGTCGGTGACAAGTTGAGCCAAGACCTTGTCGGCAACCATCTTGCCGTCGCAGAAGCCAGCGGGAATGGCATTGGGAGCCAGGATCGAGTATCTGGGTGAAAAGAGGGAACCAGTTTTAAAATTGTGTAAATATTTGTGGTTGAAAATGTATGAGCATTCCAAACAATTATTCAAGACATATAATCTATGATTCATGAATAATATTTCAAAATCATTTCTTATGCTTCTGTTTTACGTGTTCTCTTTGTGAAAATAAAAGATGCCATACCATTTATTTTATTAATTCGGCAATGTTTTTATTGTATTTTAAGATACATTATGCGTTCATTTTTATCATGCATTCATGCATTGAAATGTTTGATCTGTCAATCCTCATTATGCACGGTTCAAATATAACCAGCAAAATATACCTCTGTTTGAACTCAGAGTAGATCATCCTGTTGGGGAAGCCCTTTCGGCAAATACGGATTCCCTCAAGCACACCGTTACACCTCAGCTGATGCAGCACCAAGCCAGCGTCAATCAAGCCTAATAATATTATGGCATCATTAACAATATGAAAAGTTATCTATTAAACCGTTTAGAATGCATAGAAACAATAAATTTAGTTTATTATGTACATTGCAGTTATCAGTTCTGTTAATTTATCTTGGAAAACCATTAACTAAAATGTTTATTAACCAGTCTGAGAAGGTTAGAACCAGATTTATATTTCAACTTGTAAATTCATGTCGTCTTGCATAAACTATCTTGCTATCTGTTTTTAAATGAAATTGTTTCAATGAATCATTGCAGCAGAAATTTAAGAATTTTCTAAAACACAGGTCAGATATAAGGATGAATTACATATTGGAAAATTCATAGTATAAAATATACAGTGATGAGGTTCAAAATGGAAGAAAAGGCTTAAAAATGGAATAAAAGAGAGAAATAGTACCTGCGGTTTTCACCTCATTGGGAATAATACATCTCACAAAGTGGGGATGGGTAGCATACAGAGCATTCATAAGCCTGTTTAGCTGTTCCTGTTTTCAAACATTACCAAGGGGTGAAAAGAAAATGAAATATAAGGGAAAGGGGTGATTCAGGAAGGTACATAGAAGAGGTGATGATGATATACTATGGTAGTAAAAACATAAACATACAATTAGAGACAAAATGGAAACTTTGGTGACTAATGAAATAAACAAATACGAAAGTGAATTTATTATATAATACCAAAAACTTAACCAAATCATCTTTTACTTCGAATTTCGTAAGATTTTCGTTCGAATATTAGGATTTCACAGTTTTCGAATTTTATATCCCAATCTTATGTTTATGTTTATATTTGAAAGGTAGGGGTACGGGTGCCATTGGCGAGATATTGAAGAATTGAGGAACACACAAAGGAATTTAAAAGTTAAGGTTTAATTTGATAAATAATGTCAAGGAAATAGTTTGGTCATCAAAACATCATCGCAAGACCTCTTGATCTGTAATGGAAAAATAATAAGAAGCGTGGATATGGTTTTGCATGCGTAAAGATATTACGTAATCAGAAATACGTAAAAATGGTTCGAAGGGTAAGAAATCGACACACCAAATAAAATTGGCATGAAATCCCAAACAAGTCAATGTTATATGATAATAAGTGTAAAAGCAAACAAGAAAGCTACATTTGTAATTTCCACTCAGTGATATTGATATAAAAACTCACAACAAACTGAATTTTGAAACACGCTGGCATATTGAATACCTGATGATTTTACTTCATTTGGAATAATACATCTCACAAAGTGAGGGTGGGTAGCATACAGAGCATTCATCAGCCTGTTAAGCTGTTCCTGTTTTCAAACATTCCACCGTTTGTGATTTTAGAGATTTTTTGTGATTTTTTAGAGTTTGGGATTCAGGGGACGGTATAAGATATGCAATAAATCCTTGTATTTTGTCACTATGGTTCTGTAATGCCCATTAGACTGTACTCGATTGAATTCTTAATGTTCACATATGTTACCTCACATTATGTTTGCCAAAATGTTCTTCTTTTGAAAATAGTGATACATGTTTTCATTCAAATCTAAATCACAAGGTTTTACTGTATATGATGACGGAGGGGAGAGATTGAGAGATTCATCAAAAGAATATTTGTCAATTTGTAGACAAAATCTAAAGGGATAATAGTTTAAAGTGTCAATCAGGAAAAAAGTATGTAGGGGATGGACCCACTTGGCAAAGTTACGCACTAAAATATCTCAAAATAAAACTGTGTCAAAATATCCTGAAACTTTACTGTATTTAAGGCTACATTTTCGGTTAATTAAAATAAGTTTATCCAGGATTTTACGGTAAATCTGTAATGAAGAATTTTCGATTGTATTTTGTTAACGAGATTGAGACGTTTAGTAGCGATTTGCCAAGTATGTTTAGACGGGCTTGGGGCAAAAGAAAACCAAGAATGATGTTGAAAAAATTCTCCGACACAATCAAATTATCTGGAAAAATGAAAGAGGTTGAGAAATTGCATTGAGACTTGACTTAAAGAAAAAGAAGGGTAATGAATTAAGAATTAAATACCTAAAATGAATTACATAATTAGTCGCTATTACTGATGATGGGGGTGATACAAAATTGAAACTAAAAAGAAGGGGTTGAAGGTGATCAGATCCGGTTCACATATAGGCAATGAATAGGGAATGGTAAACAATATAAGAACATAATATTTTAAAGAGAGAAGTTTGGTGTTTTGTTACAAAATTCAAAGGTCACACGGGGAAAGGTTTGTAGGAATTTTTGACCGCAATATCTCCGGCAAATGTTCGAGTAGGATTTATTAATACCTGATGTTTTGGTCTCATTAGGGATGATACAACGAACGAAGCTTGGGTGGGTGGTGTAGAGATTGTTCATGAGCTTAGATAGCTGCTCCTGTTTAAGGTTAACGGTTTAAACGACATTCATAAACAATAGTTTTTATTTGTTTATTATTCTAATGTTAAATGATATTACATGTATATAAACAAAAGTTAGAATAAATAGTTCTGCAAACATCAGCCACTGGATTCTGCTTCGGATCAAGGTGAAATAGGGAATTTCAAGAATAAATATAAACAAAGAGCCTGTTAATATGGAGATAAAATATATTAAAAATATCAGTCAGGATATGTGTATGTTAAAACCGCTGCCTGAAGACTGGTTGATTGTCGACAACAAATATATATTATGGGGGTCACTGTGGAAGTATATAATTATTAGACAACATGGTAATTGCAACAAGGGACTGGTTGTCAAGCAGATATAATAATATCCAAATTTGATTGGCAAAGGTGAATTTGTTCATAATGGTTGTTAAAGAGAGGATATGTCCATCTTTGGTTGGTTAGAGGTAACGTTATATAGCATTAAGCGAGGATGATCTTCATCTTTGGTTGCTATGGAGGATAGGGGTATCCATGGATGGTTGCTATGGAGGAAATGGGGTATCCATGGTTGGTTGCTATGGAGGAAATGGGGCATCCAGGTGGATCGGTTGTCAAGGTGATGATCCGATGTGTACCTGACGTCTTTGTTTCGTTGGGGATGATGCAACGCACGAAACTGGGATGAGTCGTGTACAGGTTGGCCATGAGTTTACCCAGTTGTTCCTGTTTTTCATTTATATATCGTATTTTTATTGAATACATAAGTAAACCATCAGCTGTGTTTATTTAGAAATAATGATGCTTTGAAAAATTATTATTTGAAGGATGCAATATGTAAGCTTAACTTCCATTTACAGTTGCTTATAAACACAGGTAATCGAAGTTCTTAATCAATATGCGTTAATGAAATCATCAATAAAAACAACAAATGTACGAACTAACGGTTGATTTTAAAACAGAATTTATGTTAGCAACTACATTTCTTTGACCCATCCCCGCATAAAATATGGAAAATGATGTATTTAAATAACTGTATGTTAACAATACGAAATTAAAAATGAACACATTTCTTACTTTGTGGGTAGCAGAGATGGTCTGCATAGCAGAGCCCTTCTTCTTCTTGCCTGAAAAATGAAATAAAAGATGAATATAAAATAAAGAATACAAATTAGAATAAAAATTATATCAATTTCTCATACAAAACTGATTTATCGCAACAAAATATGCGTGTTTTTCTGATGCCTTAGAGTTAGCAATACCTTTTAATAGAACAACGGCTAGCTGTGTGTTTGAATTTGATTGTTTTCATAGTTTGGATGTTATTTTCGGTAGAAATAAATACGTAAATGACAATTTATTTCCTTACTAAGCTTCACCTTAGTAATTGCAAGCAGTCATTTTTGCTGATGTTAGAATTTTTAGGACAACATTCCGGCTAAATCAAAAGTGGCTTTTGATAAAGCAATGCTAAATGCAGTATCTAAATATTTCTGATGTTACAAATATGGATGTTAACCCGAGTAGCGACTAATTAATGAGATTTGATTATTCAGATTTTTTATCATTACTGTAAATATGTCTATAGCATGTTTCAAATGGATTATATTTCTCTCTGTTTTTCATTTCGGAACTATGTTTTAATTTCATTTTCAGTTCAGACAGAATGTAATTAATTCAATAAATGTTTCAAAATATATTTGAAATAGAGAAACAAAATAATTGGCTGATATTTACAAAGTAAAAGTAGAATGTGCTTTAACTGCCTAAGCTATTGTAACGTACTACCTAGCGGTTTGGTTATTTACAAACTGAATAAAACTAAGGTTAATTTGTAATATAAATATACAGTAATTAAATGAAGGCCTTTGGAAAAGAAATGTCTGGTTCTTGCATTACAAAATAAGTATTCGCATAAGCTGTACATAAATTCATAAGCATATCAAAATGAAAATGCTCCCCTTTTAATGAAATCAAAATGCATGTAAAAAAACTCCCTATTAAATAAGTCCCACAACGGTAATTCCTAAGCTATGTATGCATTCATGTAGTTTTATAATCATTACATCCATCTACTGTCCCAACCAATAAATAACACTTTACAAGCTACAATTTACATGCATCTATACCAAACAAAATGCTCAATTTGGTATACTTTTTTTCTTTTTTTTCAAGTGGATAAATACCATTAGATTAGGGAACAGGAAAGGGGATACAGGTAGGAATATCACACCACAAGACGCATTCTCCTGCTAAAAAGAACAACAACATGTGTTTCAATTGCAACATGTTCAGTTCATATATAATTACCCATCACGCCTTTAGAAATCATAGGGAATAAGAAAGTCATGTTTAACACACAGTAATCATCACAATGATATTATGTGGGGGTCATTTCAAAGTCAAATACACATGCATTATAGGTTGCTCTTCAAACATTTTCAAGACATTATAAATATAGTTATATTTATATAGAATTAACCTGCGATGTGAATTGCGATTTTAAAAACTCTAAACCGTTTGATTTTCCAATAATATATTGAAAAAATAACAAAAATAAAACACCTTTGGTTGATTCATGATGCAATATTTTGAATTTCAATACGAAAAAAACATAACTTTTCCTTTTTTATCAATATTTGATGAAGAGTCGAGCGTTTGGAATGGAGAACAAAAGTAAAGTTCGACTTTCGAATATATATCTTTAATGAAATATTAATCAAAACAGATTTATATAAATCTATGCAAATCCACATCACGGGTTAAAACCTTGAAGAAAGTTGATATCAAGTAAATATAAGAACACCATGATTGGGAATTTAGAAAGACTCATGCATTATAAATTCCAGAGTTCGAATGTATTATAAATTCCAGAGTTCGAATGTAAATGTCAATGATAATACAAATCACAAATGGAGATCACTGTTTTGCACATCAATTAGGGTAAAACACACTTTAATTATGTGAGTGAAATATTGAATTCAACTGTGTTAAATGTCGTATAAAAAACTCGTATAAAAATGTTTTATTTAATTCTGTGTTTATAGACAACACGACTAATTTTTTTTTACTAAGGAAATTCAATATTTCACCGTTTATGTAGGTATACATGGTATATATCACGAAGATAAACATATATGCAGGTAAAGTATAATAATCGGAATAAATATAAACAATTATTCCATTGGTAAGACAAGACAGTGCCAGACGCAATTCACCACAATATATGAGTTAGAGGATAATAAATTCTGGATTTATTTTGACAAATCTGTATTTTTAAATACAGTTCCGATGCGTACCATTTTCCCAATACCGAGAAGTTACGAACTCATAACAAACCCTTTCCTCTACGCTATTATTCATTGCACCTCAGGCAACATCATGAATAGATGGCCTACCTCCTCCTCAATACAAACTCGGACACCACCAACACCACCAACCCTTTTAGTTATGTATAAAGTAAAATATCATAGATGCAATACGATCATATGTTTTGCACCCAAACTTGATGGGATGCAATAAAACATGTATTGCACCCAGTGCAATAAAAATACGTACCGCCTCCCTGTGCGGCCTCGTCCTCCTTGAAGACGCTGGAGATAATGTGCAATTTAAATCAAATTACTGCACCCTTCCCCTTTTGATAATAATAATAATTAACCGGGGACAGTGCAATAACATATGTATTGCACCCAATACAATAAAAATACGTACCGCCTCCCTGTGCGGCCTCGTCCTCCTTGAAGACGCTGGAGATAATGTGCAATTTAAATCAAATTACTGCACTCTTCCCCTTTTGATAATAATGATAAACCGAGGACAGTGCAATAACACGTGTATTGCACCCAGTGCAATAAAAATACGTACCGCCTCCCTGGCCGGCGTCCTCCTCCTTGAAGACGCTGGAGATGAGCGGCTGAGAGGAGCGACCCATGAGTTGAAGGACGACGTCGTTCAAGGGATCCTTGTTCTTGTTCAGCCAGCCGGTGATATTGTAGCCCACCTATTGTATAAACACATTGACATTTTTGTAATTTAAGATATATGATAAGCGACAGGTTTTTACAAAATCCTAATCATCTCAAATAAAATAATTTCCATCTACAAGTTTTTACTTACAACAAACATTATATCTCAATTTATTTACAACAACAAAATTATATTAAATTCTGAAGGCTTAAGTTAATAATCCTACCGCGATTCTACTAGCCCAAATAATTTGTCAGATAAGATTCAGACAATCCCAATAAGTCATTTCACTATCATAAAATCTAAACACTTCTAAACATTGTAATTACTTACGGTTCCGGCGTAATGGTACAGCTCGAAGTGCTTCTCGTACTTGGCCTTCTTGTCGGGCTTGGGCTTGCCGAACGAGTTGGACTTGCCAAGATGGTTGTCGTACAACTTCTCCATGAAGGACTTGTCAGAGGCCTTGGGGAACATGCACTCCTCCTCAAGGATGGAGAGGATGCCCATTTTCTGTCAAATAGAAACATGAATGTTAGTTAAGCTGTAAACTGTTAACATGAATATTGCCATGGTTGTCACTTACGAAATTTGTAGTTGATGCTATTTTGTATAGGCTTTTGATTAAGAATTTTGTAGTTGATTTTATTTTGTAAAGCAATATCTTTTAATAATTTCGTGATCGATATTATTCTATGGACAAACAATGAGCCATGTTTTTTAATGTTATTGCGGCTATACAACATAAATACAACATAAATACAATGCATAAAACATAATATAAACCGAACCAGAACTATACCTTCTCAATGAGCTCAATAGTGGCAGCCAAATCCATGCCAAAATCGATGAAGGTCCAGACAATGCCTTCCTTCTTGTACTCTTCCTGCTCGAGCACAAACATGTGGTGGTTGAAGAACTGCTGCAGACGCTCGTTCGTGTAGTTGATGCAAAGCTGCTCCAGGGTGTTGAGCTGTAAAAGAGAAGGGAAATAATCATATAACACATTAATTTATGTCCAAGAGGTGCCAGTAACGAGTTTGCCAGAATATTGTCTGTATATTGGCTTTATATAAAGTTTGTACATTATATCGTTCAATACGTCCATCTCATTTGAATACCTCTGCACAGATTTTTTTTCTCTCTCTCTGTTTATGTTATGATCGTTCGTATGATTAGTTGTCTAATTTCCAGCCACGAATAGTTATCAGATACTCATTAATCTATGAACAAAATCTAATTGCATATATCGTAATTGAATTTCAATTAAATTGAATTGCAATTAAACCTAAAGTTCACATACCTCAAAGATCTCAAAGCCAGCAATATCGAGCACACCAATGTAGTATTGCCTCTTGAGCGCCTTGGTGTCAAGGGTCGCGTTGACACGCTGCACCAGCCAGCCGAACAGTCTAGTTTACGGAATTCAAATGGTTATTTATCGGTCAATTAGCTGCATGGCGTTAGAATATATCAATACCTGGCAGCCAGAATGTATTTTAAGGATTACTTAGTACATTGTACATACAAAATGTCTCATCGATATCAGGATAATTTTATTGTATTTTACGGCTTCATATAATAAACATATTAAGGAAGCATGTTTTTAACATTTATAGATATCCTGGGTTACTTTGAAAAAAAATATTCAAAAGGAACCTATTCAATTGCTCACTCACCTGGCATAGATGCACTTGGCCAGGGCGTTCACAGCGAAGGTGACCTGGTCGACATTCTGACCTTTGGTGACCCATTCCGTGCCGACCTTGACCTTGGGGGTCATGATGCAGCCGTAGAACTCTTCGGTGGGGATGCCCAACAGTCTGCAGGCCCTGTCACCCTCTGTTCGAAAAATAGAATAAAGTCCATTGAAGGCATAAATAATTATCTATTAATTGATAGATGGATTGACTAATTGATTTATTCATTGCACTACTCATTGATTGACTGATGGATTGACATTTTGATTTGCTGACATTCCCTGTTGTCAGCGTCAGCCTACCATAAGCTTCAAATCTCCCAATTGATTGATTGACTATTTGATTGGCTACTTAAATTATTAAGATCGATTGAGTGACTCAATGGTTTACTGATTGCTAGACTCATACTTTCCATGCCGTCGGCATCAGCTTGCTCCATCTTTAGCCTCTGCTTGAACTTAATATTTCCCCTTTAACTATTTGAGTGATTGACTTATTGGTTGACTTATTGATTGACCCAATGATTGACTCATTGATTGACTGATTGATTGACTCATACCTTCCATGCCATCAGCGTCAGCCTGCTCCTCTCACATTGGTTTTAACTTCATATTTCCCGTTTGCATGATTGACTATTTGATTGACTCACTACCTAAATGATTGACTATTTGATTGACTCAACACTTAAATGGTTGACTGATTGTTTGACTCTTACCTTCCATGCCGTCAGCGTCAGCCTGCTCTTCCCTTGGCCTCTGCTTGAACTTCATCTCTCCCATCTGCAAGATGGCGGCCGTGCCTTGGTACATGCCACCCTTCTCGTCAGAGTTGAAGCCAAGGGCGTCCATGGCTTCCTGGAATTAGGAAAGGAAACCCAATTTTATAAAATATTCGTCATAAGGGCCAATATCTAGTATATATAAATGCTAGATGGCGGACTCAGCTTGAAATAAAAATAGTATAGTTTTCTAAGATAAACATGAAATACATTGTTTTATGACCTGCATTTGTATTTAAATTTGTTGATTCATTGAGTCTTTATGTGTGTCTTTTGAATTATCAGACCCTGTAAACGACAACTAAATCTAGAAGGTAGTTACTTCAGCATCAGTATCAAATGGTCAGTATCAAATTCCATTCAAATGTTTATGTGTTTTATGCATATGTACAGCGCTAAGCATCGAAACCAAAATAAGCTCTATAAAAGCCTTTGAAATTTGATAAAAACTGAACATTTTCTATACTCACATCGGTGCCCTGCATCTCAAAGGGATCGTCCATACCATCGACTCCGAGGCAACCCTGGTTGATAAAGTGGTACACTCCGGGGTCGAACTTGAACAGGTACTTGTCTAAAAAGGGAAAAAGAAATATGAAGACGATGAAACTCGTAATAATTCGAATATTAATTTACTTGCCATAAAGTAACCGAAAGAACAAAACGCCATAGCGCCAATTAACTGATTTCACGAGGTGATTTTAGCATTCGTTGTTTTCGACGCTATCTATTGTTAAACAGCTCTTGCCTAAAGATATTAATTGCTCAAATATACCGTAAACATTTCTTCTGCGACTGCTTTGCAACGAAGTACAGAATTGTGGTGAAATAGTATTTCTTAAGTTTAGATCATTATTCTCGTCGATACATCCGCATGAACATACTTTAAGTTTACCAAAAATGTCAATCATACATACGAAACCTCATTTTAATTGAATGGAAAATTACCGGCAAAGTCCTGGTATTTTCCACTGAGCATCCAGTAGAAGATGTGGTAGTTCCTCTCTACACCAGGCAGCTGGTAGGTCACACGGGACTTCTCAAGCAGGTCTAGGCAACAGATGATATAGAAACCCGTTTAAAAGCGCTATTAAAGAACTTTAATGATAATAATGACAATATCATGGGCGAGATAACAATCTGAATTTTAATATACATGTATATGACTTAAATTAACAATTGCTGTAAAATGATAGGATTAAAAAATATTCTAGCTTTTATAGGTTGTGAAACATAAAAAATTAGTACCAAACCTTTAAATTTTAGATTTATTCAAGATACTTCATTAGAGAAAATATAAGAAGATTGAAAAATGTAAGCACAATGTAAGCAAACTATAAGCAAACTGGACTTACAGGTCTCAATATCAGCACCAGCGATCTTGCCGTTGGCGTTGAAATGAATACGAATGAATTTTCCCTGTTGGTGAAAGAAATATCAAAATTTAACTCAAATTGAGCTTTTACACGATTCAAATTGATAAACAAACTTATCAAAACTTATAATATTTAACGCTACGGTATGTGTTCTAGGAAACACAAACGATTAAAATAAGATTAAATACATTTTCCGATTTTCATAGAAAACATTTTACAATTATTTATTGCTTCAATATTCTTACTTGCTTTAGAAAAAAGACCAATCGACGATTTTATTAACAATTTTGAAGAATATATTAAATAAAAACTACTTACGAATCGGGAGGAGTTGTTGTTCCTCACAGTCTTGGCGTTACCCCAGGCCTCGAGGGGAGGGTTGGTCATGACAATCTGCTCCTCAAGCGACACTTTCTGCTCAAACGTAATACCAAAATATGTAACTTATTTTGTGTTTCGAATGGTTACCATGATTACCAATAACATAGTGACAACAAAACTGTCATCGTAAACATAATACATCGTGATGCCATCATTAGCTGTTGGTTATTTAACACACCACGCTGTGACGTCATAAAAACGTGAAAAGAATGAGCGATAATGTCGGATTGACCCGTCGCGCTAGCCTTGTGCTCATAATGCTCTTTCATAGATACTATGATAAAACATGCTTTTTAAACCAATTCCTCATAACATTTATGGTATGTACTGATCTATTTATATATACTTATCCCCACATACCTTCTCTTCTCCGGACTGCGATGCCTGCTGGGCCGAATAGTCCTCGACCGACATGCCCTCAGCCTGAGCGGCCTGCATCTGCGCCACCATGGCGAAGTAGCCAATGACCTTCTTGGTGTTCTCGGTCTTACCGGCACCAGACTCGCCACTGTTTATGGGATCAAGTAAATAAAGATATAGGGATTGAAGATGAATTAATTTACATGTATGTGTTTCATAAAAACGGAATATTCGCGGTCATGGTGATAAATATATATTCATATTATCTGTTGTTCCTAGTCTTATTTCCTTTTTCTCATATTATGTCACGTGATGTATGTTAATCAACCACGTGATAAATCTGATTTTTCATTCAAGTAGACGTTTCAATTCTATGTTTAGTTGGCTAAATCATTTGCATATGTAATTTTGTCCTAGTTAAAAAACACTTACCCCGTATTCTTTTGGATGTCTCTGTCCCCGGTGACAGAGACGGTTACATGTCACCAACCCAAAAGAACAGTGTCCCCGAACCTGGTGACATGTAACCAGATTCGGGGACACTGTTCTTTTGGGTTGGTGACATGTAACCGTCCCTGTCCCCGGGGACAGAGACATCCAAAAGAATACGGGGTTAATTATCCCATTATGGAATCACATGACATATGTTTATCACTCACGTGATCAACATGGACTGGTTCTCCCTGTCCTGCATCATGTTGGCGAAAGCGTTGTCAGCAATGGCGTACAAATGGGGAGGCATCTCGGTCCTCCTCTTGCCACGGTACTTCTGCACGACCGACATCTGGTAGACGGGCAGGCGCTTGTAGGGGTTGATG
>LQRL01003061.1:0-17797 GCA_001703475.1 Hydroides elegans
CAAGTTATTTAGATATCAAAATCAACCAGAAACAACCTCTAATAAAAAACCTATGTCGTCAATTATAAGTGGTGCAGGACTTTTGTTCGCCCCTTTATAAACCTTTCCATTTATTTTCAGGCAAATATGTTGGATTCGATGACACTCTGCCCACGTGCGACTGCGATGGCAAACCACGTGTCGTGCAGGAATCGAAGGAAGCGCATGGATACAAGAAAGAAGTGCACATCGGTGATGGGGCCACAGATTTGGCCGCTTGTCCACCCGCCGTAAGTGGAACTACTTTTATTATGTTGATTTATTGTGAAATTGGTATAAAACCATGGTTTTTTAAACAAGAAAGTAGAGCACATCGGTGATGGGGCCACCGATATGGCCGTGTGTCCGCCCGCCGTAAGTGAAACTACTTTTTGTTTGTTGCTTTAGTTATCGCCAGTTTTAATGCGATTCAAGTTAAGTAGTTATGATATAAGAATCAAAATTGTTTTGTTGGCAAAGAAAGTTTGAAATGACAGACATCACTTTCAAAAGATACTACATTTTCAATGGGAATACAATGCGAAAAAAGTGTATTAGATAGTTATGTATTTATATATTGGCCTTAATTGAATCATGCATGAAAATTTCCTTTTAGCTGTGCGAAAATAAAATAAACCTCGAAAATTAAACAATTATTCAAAACGATTCAAATCCCTTAGGCTATGGTTCAAAGGGGAAATGTGCATTTCTTAAACGCTTTTTAAATGCTTTTTATATATATACTATTTGGCAACAACAGCTCTTTTGCATACATTAGATATTTAAATGTATTCAGAATATATTTCTGCATACATGTAAACCTTTGAATTATTTTTTATTTTCATCTTTTTAGGAGGCTTTTATTGGCTTCGGTGGCAACCAAGTGCGCAAAACAGTCAAGGAAGGAGCCAAATGGTTCGTCTACTCGTTTCAAGAACCCATAGATGAACTCAATCGAAAATCGTCAAGAATCGAGGCGTCCTAGTTATATATTAATCTAGCTATATATTCTCCGCTATCAGGGGTATTCCTAGGAGGGCGCCAGGCACGTGGGCGCCCTAAATTGTAAAATGACGCCCTAAATCAAAGGTCAGGGCGCCCGATGGCGTCCAAAAAATTGGAACAAAGCATTAATAAACTTTTGAATTTTACCCATTATTGACCAAATATTCATTAAAACCATATCGAAAACCGAAAAAAATCATGCACAGAGAAGAAGGTCTGTTTTCCAGACTGATTTTATTTGTTCTTTAAAATATCGATGTTTTAGAGCTGTGTCTAAGCAAGTCATTACTCACAAGCGCGACCATATGATTATACATGTGATTGTGTCGATGCTGTTCTTGAGTTTCAGAAGTCCAAGCAGTATGCATGATTCAAAGCTCTCTTCAATACCTAACTTCCTGTTAAATCATGCTAATTATATTACCCTTTCGATAAATATGGTTACCTTTATAATAACTATGATGCAATATAGCGCAAACATAGAACACTCTAATATTTTTTTCTTTTCTCTAATATAACCAATAATGCCGGTTCTCTCCTCTCTTTAAGTTGATGTTGACGTTTTTGTATTATATATACAGGTGTATATACTGCCTATTAAGTAAAGGAGTACAATTCGCCGTCATAACATGGGCGCCCATATGTTGTGAAATGGCGCCCTAGAATTAGGGCCAGGGCGCCATACGGCTCCCTTCGAGAATCTCTAGGAAAACCCCTGCGATATCCATTACCTTAACCATATCTTAAAACCCTAGTTATATTATGGGTCAATTCAACCGCTTATGTCTAGACCAGGTTCCCGTTTGATAAAACATTGAAACCTAGTCCATACATAGGCTGAAAAATTGGCCCATATACTACGCTAACCGTGACCTTATCCTCAATTTCAATATAGTAACAATAAGAGAGGTTAGGCCTAAAAAACCAAACCACACTAAAAGTTACCAAACCAATCGTGTTGATGAGTCCGTTGCACACAAATAAGTGTAAGTAGGCCTGCTCTTTTTGCATAAACTAACAAATAAGGAAAAGTATGTTTTGAAGGACAAGGATAAGCTGAGAATATCGTTCCTTATCGGGCAAATGTTATAGGAATTTTATGTATATTTCCATATGTTATATAGGTTTTTTGCAGCATAAGGGAATTTTATTTGTGTGTACTTATAATGATTTGAATGCATTTTGAATGACCCCATGATAAGTAAATGTACGGATGAAACTTTGTTCTAATCTGGAATATGCAAGTTTCATATCAACCGACCAAAAAGAAATCTGATAAAAAAATCACAGGGAGTGGGTTTCAATGATTTTTTGTGTGGTTTCCTCTACAAAGTCATCATCAGAAATGGGCTCAAATAATGTAACTGCAGGGATAATTCTAGGTGCGCCATGTGCGCCATGGCACACACTTTTCATATACAGCGCACAAAAATTTTGACTGTGCGCCGTGATGGCGCACGGTTTTCTAGAATGGCGCACACATTTTGTGCATGTGCGCCATTTTCCTAGAATGTATATCATAGATTTGCGTAAAAGAAAATCATATGTTCTACGACTAATAGTTTATACAACTACAATCCTAACGACTTACTTTCAGATGTAAATCTGATATATGAGGCGGAGACTGACCATTGCCTCCCGTTTCGATTAGCCATATACAGAATGATTAATAGGTAACATCGCGTGAAGCATGGTGATCAGTATCAGGGAATATAAGGGACTTTCGAAATCACATTTTCAAATCAGGAAAAGGCAGTGAAAATAGACCTTTTTGAGAAAATCAGGGAACAATAAAAAAAGTCATTTTTAATCAGGGAAAAAATTAGGGGATTTCGTTAAGAGACTTGTTTGTGGTTTTAACTGATATGTCTAAAATATTTCGGTGGCGCCAACGGCACTCGAATATTATAAGGATTGTTGCTCGCGCCTTCTGCGGTCGGATATTAACTAAATATAGCTTTGGTTAATTATAAAGTGTCAGTTTAGATTGGGCCAGTATCAATCTTTGATCAGGGGAAAAACTAGTTTTAATAAGGGGAAAGTCAGGTATTTCGAAACCGACTGGTGACAGGTCATCCTGTAAAGGGAGCGGAAGGGATATGTATTTTAAGTTAATTTTTCAACCTAGAGTGCGTTTTGATTTGCAAAATGACACATTCTTGGAATACCTGCGTCTTTTGACAAAATTATTAGCTCTCAGAGACGCACTTTTCATTGTTAAGTGGGTTATTGTTTGACTTTAAATAAAATGTTGTATTTTTTTTTATAATGCGTTGAAATTTGATCTTTAAGAAATGCCACTCAAGCGAAGTCTGTGATTTTTGGTGCACATACCATGTAATGTATAATATACATATACATTATACATGTGGCGCACATCCCTCGAAAATGGCGCACACAAATTTTGACTGTGCGCCATCGGCGCACAACCTCATAATCCTAGAATTATCCCTGTAACTGTGCTCACTTTGATTATTTCTTCATTTGATTGATAGGTAATCAAGAGCAAAAAGCTTAGTTTATGATAATAATTTTGATTCATAGAATTATATTATGCTATATAGATGAATAGAAACGTTTTTAGAAATAAGTTGATAAAATTCCTGAAACCAATGACTGAATTTTGCATATCAACTATCTGTCCAGCATTACTTACGATAACATACAATCATAAATATTGAACTATTTTCGCTCAAGTTTTTGTTGTTTTTAAAAATAATCCTTATGTGTTGCTTTGATTTTGTGTTGTATTATTTAAATTCATTCTTTAAAAGATATAAGCAATCGTCCAGAACTTATGGTTAAGCTATTTATATAAACCTTTGGGATAAGAGTGTTAATTATGATTCATCTGTTGGTCCAAAAAAGATATGCCTATCAGGGCTCGAAACCCACGGGGGCCTAGGGGTCATTGGCCCCCGGATTTTCTGAAAATCGAGTTTTGAGCCCTGGCCCATATTTGTTTGTCTGTTTTCACGTCAATGACAGTTGACCATGTTGTTTGTTTAGAGTTTTAGAAACATATCGAATATTCCAGGTGTTGATGTACCGATAACTTAGTCGTCTACCGCGCTTGTGTAAAGTCATTTTTATGAAGGGCCACAATTTATTTTCATTCGAGTTTATTCTTCATTCCAAATAATTTGGTAATTTGAAAAGGGCAATATGTTATCAGCTACGGACTTTTGTTGTCATGGGTTTATGTATATGCTATAATTATAATAAAATCATATGGGAATATTACTGAGTTTAACTAATACTGAATCTTTTCTTTGAATGTATCAGATCTTTAAACGCTGAATAAGGCTGATATTTTATCAGATAATTACGTAAAATTATTAAAGTAAGTGTTTTTAGAGCACGGGTAATAAAAACGATTAAAACTTGATTAAGTGTTGAAAATGATTTTCATCAGTACGAATGATTCATGTAAATTTGGTGTCAGCTATAGTAATCGTAGTTTAATGTTAGGAATCAAATTTATCAATTTAGGCGTTTTATCTAGCATAGAAAGTAATGGAATGGTAGAGGGTTATTATTTAAACTACGGGCTTTCAATGAAATTAAAGTCTTCCAAGTTAATTTTATGCAACTGTTAGGCAAGAAATTGGTAGATCCTTAGGTCGCTATAAACTGTGGATATCATAATGGTATGTTTGGCTACAAGCATAATATAATAAAAGGAATCACAAACGTTAAAATGTGGTAATAGGTGTTTAAAATATAGAACTTCTCATCAATATATGGTTGATTGAATAAGTTTGCCATAACATTGTTGATAATTGACGTATTGTTCTGTTTTTGAGGAACGTTTTATGAATATCTGATCTATTCTATAAAATATTTGAATGTCGTGGAATTATCACACACCAAATTACGCAATATTGATTATAGTATTCACCTGCAAATAATGCACTATTTATTTGAATAAATGATTTTAAAAGCGCCATTGTATGTTCTTTGGCTTTTGAGCAAGTGTTGCATATTGTATTGTCTTGCCGGTATTTTCGATCCCGTCAAATTAGAACTTAATATCTTAAAGCTAAATGAAATAGGATCGTAATCTTGATATCAATTTTTGAAATGATTAATAACTTACGCACTATTAAATGATATGAGCCATTGAAAACAATCGAAAAGAAAATCATGTTTTATTACCAATTACATGAAACGAAAAAATAAGCCAAGCACCTTTATTTCACTATAAAATTTAATGAATTTATAAGTTTTAAAGAGAATACACCATTTACAACTAATTATAAGAAGAGTTATTAATAATATCAAATAATTCGAATCATGATAAAGCATATTTTAAAATAATATACTATTATCTATTATATATTATATTTTGAGACACAAATACGTTATTGTTACACGCATATCGAAGAGTGGCTTACAAACTCCATAATTTGTATATGAATATGTGATAAAATCAGATATCCTTTCTTTTAAATCTCAATTTCCTGATAAAGCACATTTTTAATCAATATCTTATTGTATATTGTATTTTATATCATATAAATTAGAAACAAATACGTTATTGTAACAATTATATCGAAGAATGAGATGGCTAACAAACTCCATAACTTGAATATGTGATAAAATCAGGTATCCTTTCTTTTAAATCTCAATTTATTTACTTTAATATCAAACTCTGAGAATTCATACAGTTTCATTTACGTTACTTAACGCTAGCATATCCTCGTCTCATACATTATCATAAACAAAAACATGAATAAATATATGATACTTATCAAAAATTATAAGTTAACTTCGTCAAATGTTACCCACCACTAAATTTATCATGCATTTAACTCTAACGCTTATATACACTTAAGTTAGTTTAGATTTTTTTTTATTAAACACAAATATATGTGATCCCGATATATATCTTCATCTTATCACATGTTTAACCCTCTATTCTATTATATATACATAATTGATAATCAGCGGGGTACTTTAACGTTAAATCTTATCAAATCACAACTTCATATATCATTTCATAACATGAGAACGATTCCAATTCTGGATAAAATAGGCAAAAATCAAAAATATATAAATAAGAATGTTAACAACAAAATACCAAGAAACAATTACGTATTAATATAAGTTTATATCATGAACATCATAAAGTGATTGATCATACATTTTATCACCAAAATATGTTCTTATTTCCACTAGATTTATCATGCACAAATTTTTTTATCTTTAAAACACACAGATATGAGATCCCGATATATATCTTCATCTTATCACATGTTTAACCCTCTATTATATTATATATACATAATTGATTATCAGCGGGGTACTTTAAAGTTAAATCTTATCGAATCAAAACTTTATATGTCATTTCATAACACGAGAACCATTCAATTTCTGGATTTAATGGGCAAAAATCCAAAATATATATAAATAAGAATGTAAACAACAAAACACGAAGAACGAATTTATCTAAAAACACAAATATATTAGATTCCGATATATGTCTTCATATTATCACATGTTTAACCCTCTATTATATTATATATACATAATTGATAATCAACGGGGTACTTTTACGTTAAATCTTATCGAAACACAACTTTATATGTCATTTCATGACATGAGAAAAATTCCATTTCTGGATTAAATGGGCAAAAATCCAAAAATATATAAATAAGAATGTAAACAACAAAATACGAAGAACGAATTCATCTCTAAAACACAAATATATGAGATCCCGATTTATACTTTCATCTTATCACATGTTTAACACTCTATTATATCATATATACATAATTAATTATCAACAGAGTACTTTAACGTTAAACCTAATCGAAACACAATTTTATATATAATTTTATAACATGAGAACGATTCCAATTCTTGATAAAATAGGCAAAAATCCAAAATATATAAATAAGAATACAAACAACAAAATACCAAGAAACAATTAAGTATGAATAAAAAATTATATCATGAAAATCATAAAATGATTGATCATACATTTTATCTCGAAACAATGTTCTAATAATACTCTTATATACACACTTATTATTTAAACGCACTTGATATCATACAAGTCAAGTGATTTAATGAATACATACACTCATAGATATTACTTATCGTCTGCATATACATCTTAGTATATTTTAATAAGAATAAATGAAATACACCAACACAAGCATAGTCATGTATTATCATGGAGATATTTCAATCCATTTAATTCATATATCAATGAGTATTATAAATGTTTATTAATACATCATTATACTTCAGTAAGCGTGTGGACAACTAACATATATCAAATACTTAACATATATTGTACAATTATTTCAAATACGCTTATTTGAATTGAAGTTTATGTTTATGTTCCTTTATTGTTTTTTGATTACCGGGTGTAGCCTTGCTGATATCGATAAAGATGATGCCTGTAAAACAATAACGGTGCAAATGATAAATGCTTAGACAAGATGATGTTTGAAAGGCTAAGTTCAAAAGTTTCAAAATCAAGTCGGTAAAATGAGATTTACCACATACAATAATGCAGTAACAATTCATGTAATATAATAAAGGTAAAAACAATGCTCAATGTATTAAGCCTACCTTTTTCATTATCCACTTGTTATTTCCTTTTCTGCCAATTCGATATTTTTCACGATATTTCCGTACTTCTCAGCTCCTCTTAGGACATCCACAAATAACTTTGCCCACTTTGGATCAGGGGATCGCATGAGTATCCGAAGCAACTCTTCCATCTTTAGAAATATAAATATAGAATCCATGCAGTTCAACAAATTCAAAATGTTTTTTTTAGCTCACTATTTTGTTTCTCGTTTTAATGTTAGCGAGACTAAATTTATAATTCTGACTTTTTATCACTTCATCGAACAAGAATAACGGTATATCTAAAAGCCATGCATGCATGTTATCAACATTGTTTGAACCTCAAAGCATGTACAGTTTAAATCGAATGTTATGCGTGGAAACTATCAGGTACTAAGTTGAATAAGTAATATGAATGTTGATTGTAATTTAACCTGTAGTTTTTTGACACCCTTTAGTTGTATCTCTTCCAATTGGTCGTTGTCAATCAGATCCAATTCGAAAACTCGCCCGACTATGAGATCCGGCTCAACTGATTTCGTCAATGATGTATAGTTCTTTTGTATGGCTCTTTCCATTGGTGTTTTGTTAACATGTCGTGCATTTGCTTAAATCATTGAAATAACATTTATTTACACAAACTTTTATGTCAAAGGAAAACCTAACATTAATAGATTCTGATCATTCAAGGGAAAGTAAAACATGATGTAATTTACAAACAAACCATAATGATGATTTTTGAAGATATCTTTTATAGAACATAGTTTGATGCAATAGTTTCTAAATAAGCAAATCACAACGAGCAGAACCTATATAATTCAAATACTCACATAAACCAATAGACCTGCATATCTCATTAAGTTGACTCAGAGGGAATTCCATTGCCTGTTGATATTCTAAATTATCTTTTTGAATTCGGATGATTTCATTATTTATCCCGCTCAATTTGTTTTTAATTTCGATTTGATCAGCTTTCATGTTTCGATTTTCTTTCTCTAATTTGCTTACTCTGTTCTTCAAATGCATTGCATGTACCTCAAATGAAGTTAAGCTTTCTAATTGCCCTTGCATTTTATCAATTTTAGTTTCCAAAACCTGTATTTGTGTCTTATGGCGAACCGAGTCGTTTGATTTGAATTCAGGAACTTCATTATATATTTCTGTTTCTTCGGAATCAAAAATTTCTAACGCTGAATGATCGAATTCTTCGTTTTTGGTTCTATATGTCTGTTGCATAATCTGTTTGAAAATACTTTGCCATTCGTTAAAAAAACAAGCGAATGCCCACTTGTGCTTTCTTGTGACATATAAACGTCCATCCCACTTTGGATCCTGCATAAGTAAAGCTGCCGCTTGAAATTTACCTTCAGCAAGAGCAGCGTTTGCGGCTGAATCACCATCTTGTCGCCTGTAATTGATATCAACAGTTTCATCCTCAAGCAAAACATTTATTAAGTCGAGGTGACCATTAAATGAAGCAATATGCAGTGCTGTATTTCCTACATGTGTTACTGCAGATGGATTTGCGCCATTCATAAGGAGCAAAGTCAGGAGATCTAAGTGATTCTCCTGTGCTGCCAAGTGCAATGGTGTGTAACCGTTCTCAAGGCGACAGTCCACTTCAGCTTTGGTGTCTATCAGAAGCTTTGCAATTTCCAAGTGTCCCTCTTGAGAGGCAAGATGCAAACTGGTCCATTGCGTGTCATCAAAAGCGTTTACATCAGCTTTCCCCTTGATCAATTCTTCTACTGCAGTTATATGATCAAAATATGTTGCATTCATAAGGGGTGTCCAGTTATCGTTATCGCGAACGTTGATTCTTGCATTATGTTCAATGAGTACCTTGATACATTCAACATGACCTTCTGCTGCTGCAACATGCAATGGTAAGCGACCATCTAAGTCTCCCACGCCAATGCTATTGCGATGCTGCAATAAAACCTGAAGAACTTCGGTAAATCCTCGCTGGGCAGCTATGTGAAATACAGATGAGCCATCAGTTGTTGTTTGAAATGTTGTTTCGGCCTTTTGCTTAAGTAATTCCATGACACACTCTTTGTGATTTCCGGTAACGGCGTAGATAAGTGGAGTCCAGCCATCAATGGTATGCGCATCGATTATTGCACCGTTTTCTAAAAGTAATTTCATAACGTCAACATATCCGTAGGATGAGGCGACATGCAGTGAAGAGATTTCTCCACGAAATTGTGAATTAGCATCGGCACCCTTTTCAAGCAATTCTCTCACACAATCAACATTGTTTCGTCGTGCAGCAATGTGAAGGGAGGTCATGTCACCGCCGTTTACATCCGCTCCATGGGAAACTAATAGTTTCATCATTTCCATCTGATCACATACAATAGTTGCTTGAAGACTGTTGATGTTATTAGAATTGAACGCATTCACATCTACACCATTTTGTATGAGATGCATAGCCCTATCAATGCATCCATGCGCAGCTGCATGTATCAGTTGCATATTTTTTTCATTAGGATTAAGGTCCAATTCATGCTGGATCAAAAGACGGAAGATATCAATATGGTTATTCTGTATCGCAAAGAACAATGGGTTTGATCCATCAAAGGTGCATATGTCAAGTTGGGCTTTGTTTTTGAGTAGCAGTTTTACACAGTCATTATTTCCATTTTGTGCAGCTTCATGCAGAGCTGTCATTCCCGACACAGTTTGAGCATTCACATACGCACTATTTTCAATCAATACTTTGACAACATCAACATTTCCGTTGACGGAGGCTGTTATGAGAGGTGTAGTCATTCGCGTATCACGTACATTGACTTCTGCTCCATGATCGAGTAATTGCTTAACACTAGCTACGGATCCGACTTCCGCAGCATAGTGCAAACATATAAACCCGTCCTTGTCAGCTGCATTGATGTCTGTTCCCTTTTTTATCAATGAATTGACGATAACACTGGGTCTTCTTTGCAAGGCAACCCTAAGTCGGTTGAATTTAGCTACATCACCCATATCTATATCGAGTCTGAATTCGAGCAGTTGCTTCTTACATTCGAGGGATCCTTTTTGTCTTACTGCATGGAGACATATGGCCCGAATATTGTTAGTAACATTGATATCTGCACCTTTCTTTAACAATAGATTTGCGATGTCACTGTGACCTTTTAACAACGCTTCTATAAGCGGGGTATTCCTGAGTGTATCTGTACGGACATCTACGTGGATTCCGGATTCAAGTATTTGCTTGACACACTCGATTGCTCCTTCATCGGCTGCTTCGTGGATACACGTGTATCCGTCCTTGTTGCTCGTATTGACATATGCACCTTATTTTAGCAATGGATTTCCGATTGCGATGCTCTTAAAGGCGGCGTATCGCTAAATGTATCATCACAAACATCGATGTCGAGTCCGAATTCAAGCAATGCTTCTATAAGCGGGGCATTCCTGAGGTTATCTGTGCGGACATCTACGTCGATTCCGAATTCATGTATTTGCTTCACACACTCAATTGATCCATCTTTGGCTGCTGCTTGGAGATACGTGAATCCGTTCCTTTCATTCAGAGTCACCGTCGCCCCTTGCTCTATGAATAGCTTAACCACCTTCAAATGCACTTCTTTGGGCTGTTGACAATGGAGTGTCTAAATCATTTTCACGTACATCTATATTTATACCTAATTCAAGCATAAGCTTCACAAATTCAATATATCCTCATTGCGCTGCGGCATATAGACAAGTGAATCCGTTCTTGTAATCAAGACATCGAGACATTTGCTCCCTGAAATATAAACAACGCAACCCCGTGTGAATGTCATTCTAGCAAAGCTACATTCAATTGGGTGTCCTAGTTATTATAACGCACATCAATATTGACGCTAGTATTTGCTTAACACACCCGATTGATTTTCCATTTGATGTGGTGTGGAGACACGTGATTCCGTTTTTGCTGGTTGCATTATAATATGATCCTTTCTTTAGCAATAGGTTTGCGATTTCACTATGACCATTTAATAATGCTAGTATCAGCGGGGTATTCCTGCGTTTACATGTACGTTCATCAACATTAATTCTAAATTCAAGCATTGCCTCAAACATTCGATGGATCCTCCTTGTGCTGCTGAGTGGAGACACATGAATCCGTTTCAATCGCTTGCACTGGCATCCGCTCCTTTTTAATCAATAATTTAGTTACTTCGAAATTTCCACTTAGAATAGCTTTAATCAACGGCGTGTCATCATCAGTGTCATTTACATTAACATTTGCTGCGACATCAATCATTCGTTTGACGTAGTTGACTGATCCTCCTTTAACTGTTGCATGGAGACAAGTGAATCCATTCTTTCTCAAGGTTAGTGACATCTGCACCCTGCCCGGGTGTTTGTCATCGATAAGATAATTCACTATTTTCTCCTCACCTTCTAATAGAGCCTGGTGTTAATAGCTATATCCATCGCTATCCAGTGTGTTGATGTCAGCTCCGTGTTGGATAAGGTTCTTAACTGAATCTATGTACCTCTTGTTGCATGCCAACATCAATGTTGTTACACCCTTTATGTTTCAATGATTTACATCTAAGCCATATGCAATCAGAAGCTCTATTTTTCTATTCTTTCTTGTTCACCTGCTGCGCCCCTATTATCATCAAAGACCCATTGCCGTCCACCTTGTTGATATGTGCACCAAGATTAACAAGCGTTTTTACATATATCCAGGGAAGTTTTACGAAACGCCACAGCCAAACACAAAGCTGTTTTTTCCGATGCTTTAAAACCGTTTAAGCGCGTTAAGCGCTTTCGGGCTATTGCACTGATTATCCATTGTTTGATTTTTGGATTTGCTAATAATGAAGATAGTTTAACGGTATCGTCATTGATTATAGCCGGAGCTTATTTTATTACTTTTTTAGTCATGAGGACAATTTTACATTGGATGTTGTTTTAACCTCTTTGCATTATATCATGGCTGAATCAATTGTCAGTGTCTGCAGCATGGGGGAGGGCCTGTTAATGACAAATATGAAATAATGAATGTTATCGGTATTCATGTAATCGAAACGTTAGTTTAAGTTTTAAGTTTAAAGGTGATATTTGTATACTTCAACATATACCTGTTTCTATTATATTTAATTTGCCTACATAAAAAAGGAAGTGTAGAAATAATGATTTATTAACTTATAAGATATAACATATCTTACAAATGTATGTTAAAATATGTTTTCAATATATATGTTACATGATGTTTTGATATGTTGAAATAGTATGAATTTATATACTTTGTCTAATTTTAATTATTATACTATGTACTTTTGAATTAAATTTCATTTTTTATGGAAAATGATGTGTACTAGGAAAAGAGTGTTGCTGGTTAACACTCATGAGCAACGATACTATGTTTGATTATATTATGGTTAAATGCATCTTCAGTTTTAAAAAAAATCTGAAATTAAATTGGTTGCGCTATAGTATTGTACACTTAAGTACAAAGAAGCAAAGTCTATATTACAATATTTCAACACGGTTGGTATAAATAGCCATTTTGTCAATATACAGTAAACAACGAGTTTCTATTTAGTATATAATTATGATTCTATAGATTGATAGAATTTTGTGCATAAATGCTCTTAGTCACTAATCCAGACTCTTAGATGTTTTCATGAAATAGTGTTCGACCCGTACACGAATTAAAAAGAATTACGGAATATTTATCAATTTAAATAAACAATTTGTTTGTAAAACAAAATCATTCTTTTCAGGAAAAATATGATAAATAATCCTTGTAAATACGTATCTTTCGAAATGATTATCACAAGTAACTTAACAGTATAATTCACATTAATGGTATTTGTTTGATGCTTCATAAGACTTATAAAAAGTTTGTTCAACCCTCTGAAATTGTTTGGACATTTTCCATTATCTTTTGTATAGAACTTATATCGAAAACAAAATATATTAATGTGAAACGACTATGAAATTGCGTTACAATAATTTTCCTATTTGCTATACAGAAACGGACGTTTATGGTAACACACATATTATGTTAATGATACTCGTATTAATATACATAATTATATATATATGATATATATTTTACATTAATAAAACATAATGATGTCTTACCCCTCAAAATGGTATTACAAATAGTATCCGGTATCACGTAATAGTTCAAATTGAAGTTTGCGTAAAATTGTGAATCTACATTTCATAATAGTTTTTATGTTTTTTATAAAGATGACTTAACAGTGTTTGAATACGTTTCAAATGCTATGCCTAAATATCTATTGATGTTCTTATATTACTATTTACAAGATTTTGCGAGCTTTTCCTTTTACATGATACCCCTTTTATCATCATTAATGTTATGCGTGCTTACACATATGATGTAGTATTGTTCTCTAAGCATCGAAGGTTGCCGTCATCAATTATTATATGCAAAAACAACATACAGCTATGCTGTATAAGCAAAGCATATCGATTGAGATGAAACATTAGGCATATACAATAAGAGGAACACAATACACCGAATTCATGCATAATGGCACTGAGCTTTAAATTTGTTTAATGGACCACAACATTGAGATTCTGACCAGATGTTTATTATCAAGGCTCATTTACGATTTCGATTATATCTTTGCGATGCATTGTTATTATGGTTTGCAAATAAGTTCCCACTTATATACACTTTAAATTATAGATATATACAATAGGAGGATGACAATAAACAAGGTTTTTACATAATGAACATTTTATTGAGTTTGTTTCATTGACCACAACATAAAGATCCTTGCCTTATAATAGTTTGTTTTTGCTCCTTTATGATATCGATGAGTTTTTTGTTATGTGTCATTATTTTAGATTTTACCCATACTTGTCTTGTCTCAAGTTGCCAGTTTCTTTAAACAAATTGAAATTCATTATTATTTTTTAATCAATTACGTGTTTTCCTCTCTTATGTTTTCATTTTAATCTTTCTGTTCCAATCGTACCTTTTCTATAATATTTGTAAACCTAACGAGGCAGTGATTTATATTCCTTCAGTGGCAATTCGGCTACATCATAGAATATTAAGCGCCAAATTGACTATTTCATATATTGGATGTTTTAACAGTTGTGAATAACACAGTTAATGTTACTTGTGATATAGTAATTGGTGTAATTGTTGCCGGCCATTATATATATTTGTACAGATTCCCCCCTCTAACATGTCTGGATTCTTCGTTATGTCTTTTGTTATTAGGTTACATTATAAGTAATAGTAATGATAGAAAATAGTGAGTAACGAAGCATTCAGTAGCTTTCAAGATTAAATTAATTCTCTGCGCTTAGTAAAATTGAATATATGGTATTAGCGCAAATTGATATATATATATATATATCAACAAATTGTCAACGTATTTGCCATAATTCCGATCAAAATCCGCCATTACTTGAAAATAAGCTATACAGTTCCTAATCATAATTGCAGTGTGATAAGTTTACATCAAGTCTTTGAAACGACGGTTTGGGGGCAAATCTGTTGGGGTATTTTCTATACCTTATAGAACCAAGAACTGTTTAAGTGTGGTTAAACATTGTTAAACGTGAACATGTTTTGTACAAATCTGGTTAAAATATCTCATAAAATATATTACATAGTTTAAGGTTGGTCGAACGCAACATTAAATATTAACCATGAGGTATTTAAACTAGCTCCATGGCTAAAACAAAAACAAAAGATTTACCATGAAAATCAAACATATAAGAATATGTTTCCATCCTATTTGTTTCTTGTAAATTCCTAACCGTAGTTCACGCTTAATTTCCAAGCGATTTTTGACGTTCCAAACATTTTCTCAACGATAAATTTTAAAAGATTACACATGTTGTTTGTTTCTATTCCTTTATTTGTCTACATGCTTCTTAAAACCCACAATGCATTTCATATCCGGTTTCCGGTTATTAGTACATACATGTACTAACATAAAATGTTATTGATAGTTATGATAACATAATGCACTTTAATGACGAATATACATATATAAATAATCATTAATTAATATGTTTCTTCATCTATTTGGTGGGCGAGCTACTCATAAAAGCATTGGCTCTTAGTCTTTGTGTGAGGTATATTATGAATAACAAGGCACCCACTTGCATAAGTGCACTCAGGGGTAGAAAGGCCATAATAAATTGCATTTATTGCTAGCCTGTTTACTTGGTGGAAAAACCCTCTGAATATAAATCGAGCCAAAAACTGAATTGTTTTGTGTCCGAGTCACAATTCATCATTAAATTCGTATAATTGGGATTTGCATCTCATTAGTGTTTTTATGCGGATGTTTCAATTATATTCTGAATTGAATAAATTGTGTACACATCGTGGAGCAATGTTATGGCAACGATAATTCATGTATGAAACATCGGATTCAATCGTGAAACAAATTTTCTTAAGGCTACGTTGATGTCTCAAGTATTATTTTACTTGCCTTTACATATCATACATAGATATAACTGTTTCTTCTCTGAGATTCCATATTACAACTTAACTGAATTCTTTTTAGAAAGTTGGCCATACAGTTTTCGATCAATCTATCGGTCAATTTGAAATTCATTTCAAAAGAAATTGTTTTGGTTGACCAGTGGTTTTCTCTATATCTATACAAAGAGTTCATGTTGATATATACAAGGAGATCATGCTAACCTAACTCTTAACAGGTGAAATTTGCTTGTAAAAAATACGGGGTGTGACTATATCAAAAAGTGGTTAGAATAACTTATTTTCACCGAGCTCTATTAAAAAAATGGAGCTTGAAAAATATTATTCATATAAAATAGGATTGAAATGTCTTCAGAAAGACTGAATATTTTATAAACAGCTCTATTAGTTAAATGAATTAATAACCATCAATATACTAATTCCGGCGTGGCTTCTAATTATATTTTATGAATACCTAAGATTTTATCATTTATTTTATTTATGAATAGTCGTGTTTTAGACAAAATCTCCTCTTTCATTTTAAATTTGCTACAGTAATGTTTTAATGAGAGTAAAACTAGGCAGGGATATCTTCTAAGATAAACCGAGTATTATACATTCTATATCAGTTACAATTACTTATTATTAAGTATATTAGTTACTGCTCTCTTTTAAGGGGTTTGTAGAAGTGGCGTGGTACACACCAGGTAAACTAGCCTACAAGGAATTTTCCACGTCTTGTATCACATATTTACGTACGATTCGCAGCTTTGCGCTTCACACGTAAATATATCCTGTAATATATCCTGTCAGCTCCGAATAAAACTACTAACATACAAACCGTATAGAAAATATCAGGGTGTGTCTCGGTAACTCGGGAAAAACCTATTTATGATCCTTGGTTCACTTGCAAATATACTACAATATAATGACATCTCCATCAAAATCAAAGTTTCGACATGCGTTTGCATCCTTGGACATTACTTTTTAAAATAAAAAAGTCAAAATTAAAACACTAGAGGTCTAAAATACAAATGATTATCATTAGATGATTGCATTTTTAATCGTTTTTCGATGCATTAGCCACCAAATCAGACCATATTCATAATTGAATTGAATATTGTAATATGCATTTGTTTACAGGGAGTTGTTGAAAGCGCTTCAGCAGAAAGGCGTAGCTGTCTACCTGATCTCGGGCGGGTTTTGTAGCATCATCGAAATGGTGGCTGAGAAACTCAACGTGCCCAAAACAACATCAAGGCCAACAAGATACTCTTCTACTACAACGGTAACGTGTCCAATTTAAGTTTGATTGATAAAGTCGTTGCTTTTAGTCACGCATATTAGTTTTTGTGAGCAGAATTTGCTAATAATCATTTTGAGGGGATATCGTTCAATATACAATGCATATAAGTATTTAGGACGTTTACATCGGCAATCATATAGTAAATATTTCTAGTTAAAAACAAAAATCTATCTTAAATATCACACGCTACCATAATGATGGTATAACTGTTTATATATTAAATCTTCAAAATATTTCCTCTCTTAAAATGTTTTGTACATATTAGCAACTATTCAATTTTGTTCACTGCCGCCCCTGTATAACGTGATTATGAAAATAAGTATATTTGATGTATCTAGGCTATATTCAATATAAAATAAAGTGGCGAACAAAAGTCCTGCAGCACCTGAACGATATTAGGCCCCCATGTAGGACACCAGGTTATCATATAAATTCAAGTGACATTAGAAAAA